>CAUYQG010133932.1:0-12093 GCA_963574415.1 Tarsius wallacei | reverse complement strand
TCTATGAAAATATGCATAAAAATGCAGCACAGGCCATGGCATTTTAATTTTTTCTGCTAAATATTTAGGTGTCTTTTCTACTACCACTCTTTCTTTTACTTTCTTTCTTTTTTTTTTTTTTTTTTTGCGTGTGTGTGTTTGAGTCTCACTCTGTCACCCAGGTTGGAGAACAGTGTCACACTCACGGCCACCCCGGCGTCGACCTGCTGGGCTCTGGCGATCCTTCTGCCTCAGCTTTCCAAGTAGCTGGAACCACAGGCGTGCACTACCACACCTAGCTCATTTTTTATTTATTGTAGAGTCGAGATCTCACCAAGTTACCTGGGCTGGTCTCGAACCCACAGGCTCAGGCAATGCACTCGCCTCAGCCTCCCAAAGTGCTGGGATTACAGGTTGAGCCACCAAGCCCAGCCCCTTTTCATTTTTTTAGTATATATTTTTTTATTTAAGATGTGGGATACAATTCAGGATTAGGTATACAAGTGGGCATTGTACAGGTAAAGTTAGGGCCCCCACTTGGCCTGGTACTCTTATTGATTCTGTTCCTGCCCCCCCCACCCACAGTATCCCACTACTGCTAATCCCTTTATTATAGTATTATGGCAAATGTTCAGGGTCCACTTATGAATGAGCACATGTGGTTCTCTGTTCTCTGTTTTGTGATAGATCACTGAGTAAGATAGATTCTAAATCCATCCAAGTTGCTGCGAAGTCCATGTGTTTGTCCTTCTTTATGGCTGTGTACTTCCATTGTGTATATGTACTATGTTTTTTATTCAGTCCCATTTCTAAGGGCAGCACAGTTGGTTTCATGTTTTTGCTACTGTAAATCGTGTTGTAATAAACATGCAGGTGCAGTTAACTTTTTATAGAATGATTTGAGTTCCTCCAGGTATATTCCCAGTAGGGGGATTCCTGGGTCATATAGAAGGTCAATTTCTAGTTCTTTTAGAAATTGCCACACTGTCTTCCATAGAAATTGAACTAGTTTGCACTTCCACCAGCAGTGTAGAAGTGTTCACTTTTCTTCGCATCCTCACCAGCATCTACTGTTGTTTGTTTTAAATTAATGATGACCTTTCTTACTGGGGTTAGGTTGTATCTCAGTGTGGTTTTGATTTGCATTTCTCTGATGATTAGTGAAGCTGAGTCCTTTTTCATGTGTCTGTTGACTGCCTGTGTATCTTCTTTTGAGAAGTGTCTATCCATGTCTTTTGCCCACTTTGTAATGGGGCTGTTTGTTTTTTTCCTTTTGGCACGTTTCAGTTCCTTGTAGATCCTGGATGTTAGGCCTTTGCCAGATATATAGTTAGCAAATATTTTTTCCGATTGTGGAAAAAAATACAGTGGGCTGTCTCCCCACTCTCTTGATGGTTTCTTTTGCTTTTCAGAAGCTTGTCAGTTTAATGAGGTCCCACTTATCTATCTTCTCTCTTATGGAATACACATCTGGGGTTTTGCTCAGGAATTGGTTGCCTACTCCAATTTCTGTAAGGGTGCCTCCAGCATTTTCTAAGACTCTTATACTTTGAGGTTTTACATTTAGGATTTTGATCTATTTAGAGTTGACTTTTGTGTATGGTGATAGATAGGTGTCCTGTTTCAATCTTCTGCATGTGATCAGCCAATTTTCCCAGCACCATTTACTGAATAGGTTCTCCTCTCTCCGGCGGTTGGTAGTAGAGGCTTTGTTGATGATGAGTTGGTTGAGAAATTGAGGTTTTGCTTCCGGAATCTCTATCCTGTTCTATTGGTATTTGTGCCTGTTCTTGTACCAATACCAGGTTGTTTTGATTACTGTAGCCTTAGAGTAGAGCTTGAAGTCTGGAAGTGTTATACCTCCTGCTTTGTTTCTTTTGCTAAGGATTGTTTTGGCTATCCATGGTCATTTATGTTTCCACATGAATTTCTGTATTGTCATTTCCAAGTCTGAGAGAATTACTACAACCTTTTCATACATCTTGGAAATCTTAATTCCCAACTCCTGAAAAATCTTCAGAAACTGTAATTTCATGATTACTGAATTGGTGATGAGATGTTTCAAGTTTTTCATTGTTACATACAACAAAGAGTTCTTAGGGAAAATCCCAGGGTAGTAAAAAATATAAAATTAATTAGGCATAAACAAAAGGCTAAATCTAGAGAAAGGTCACTATATTGGTGAGGAGTCTATTCCATTGAACTTTAAAGATGTGGCATTCAAGGCTGTATTAATCAATGCAGCTGTTGAAAAGTTTTCTGTCTCCTGAAATTTAGCCTACAAAGACTATGTCTGAGATGAAAATTTAGATGGAAGTTTCATTAGTTGGCAAGCACTTTAGGGTTTTAGGCAGAGCATAAAGTAAATAAAAAATTTCAGATTAAGCCTTATAAAAAAATCAACTACAATAGAAACACTGCATTGTATTAAACTCTAATCCACCGGTACTATTTCTACTGACCCACCTTTTTGGGTACAGTTTTCAGCTCTTCTCTCACTCCCTTCCTTCTTCTTTCCTCTGACAATTATTATATTATAGTGTCTACACCAGCCTAGGCAGGTGCTAGGCTCTGTTGATAACAATTGAATAGAATAGACACACTGCATTGTTTTCAAAAGATGACAATCTAGTTGAACCTTCAGATAACTAAGCGATAACAATAAATAATGGAAGGAGTATGAAAGGAAAATTACTTGATTTTTGTGGAAAACATAACAGATACTTTAACATAGAATTGGGTAAAGAAGGAGGAGAGGTAAGAGATGTTTTCCTGGAAGAAGAGATTGGTAAGCTATTTCCTGAATACTACACAGGAAGTCCAAGATGCAGGTCATTCAGTGCCTGTAATGAGAATTAGTAAAATCACACTTTTTTTTTTTTTTTTGAGTAGGAGTCTCACTCTGTCGCCCAGGCTGGAGTGATGATCTGCTGGGCTCGGGCGATCCTTCTGCCTCAGCCTTCCGAATAGCTGGAACTACAGGTGTGCACCACCATACCCGGCTAATTTTTTCATTATTTATTGTAGAGAAGTCCTGGAGTCCAGCTCCAGCGGGTCAGGGTTTCCTGAAAGAGGGACGGCATCGGTGCAGGAGAAAAAACATGGACACTGACTCTGCTGCAAGCAGGACAAATGCCGATTTATTGTCTTTTCCAACTCCTTTTATACCCTATATGTTTTTTGTTTTCAGGGCAATCAGTTTCAATCTAATGGATCGGGCAGGCAATGTATCTTTGTTCATCCTGTTTTGATCTTTAAAGATGATCATCCTAAAGTATAAATTTTATAAACTCCTAACATTTTCTAATGATTGTCATTTCTTAATGTCCATACAAAACTTACTTAGTTCTATAACTATTACATTATAAATCACTACCAAGTTCTAAGCACTATAATTACCACATAGATTAACAAGTCACACCTGTGACCTTCACACAGCAATTTGCAACTAGCTGGAGTAAAACATTTTCAAGGTTTCTTAGCCACAAGTTGGCCTGATTAGTTTTTCACAATGTTACACCTGGTGTTTACAATCTGCATCAACTATTCTCTGTCAGGGAGAATGAGCTTCAACATTTACAAAACAAAAGGCTTCCTGGGCTCAAGTCACCTAAGTTATAATCTCTAACCAGAATTACAAACCTCCTTAACAAAGGGAAGTAAAGGCAAGGGTGCTCTAATATTTATGTGATTGTTAATTTCTTAAGCATGATATACCACACATAGAAATTAAGGAATTAAGTAAATGTAATTTTTGCATTGGCACTCTTCCTAAAAATACAAACTATAGCTTCTCAAATTTCTCCAATTAGTCACTAATCAGAAAAAAAAAAAATCTTACAAGTGATTATCTACCCACACCTGATATTTAAAATCTCTATTGATAATTTCCTGGCAAGGCCAGTGAGTTCCCTGAGAAACATTAAATTGAGTACCTTCTGATTTTTTACAATTTTCCCAACTACAATGTTTGATCAAGTGATTGTGTGATCTAATACCAGGAGGCTGGGGACGTGGAAACCTAGGGAGGAATTCAAATGAAGGGAAAGTAATTTTTTCATAAATGCCCTCTTGCCTTTTTGCAAGGGGTAGTGCAAGGGCGTGAGTGGAATTTTGCTTTCCATCCTCAGACTGTACAGAACTTCTCAGCTGCACTAATAACAAAAGTAGAAGAAGCAAGGGTCTCAGCTGCCCAGGTTCGCTTTGTGACCCGGGGTCTTCAGCCCCCTGGACTTTGTCAGCAGTCAGGCCTCCATGGCTGGCTCCCAACACTTAGCTCCTTGATTAACCTAATATATTCAAGAAGTTTTAGCACAGTGGTTCTCAAACTTGAAGGTGCATCAGAATCATCTGACGAACTTTTTTTTTTTCTTTTTTTGAGTTGGAGTCTCACTCTGTCGCCCAGACTGGAGTGCAGTGACCGCTCCCGGCCACCAAGTTGCCCAGGCGGGTCTCAAACCCGTGGGCTCAGGCAATCCACTCATCTCAGCCTCCCAAGGCACGGGTGACAAACTTCTTAAAACACAGATTTCTGGGCTCCATACCCTGAATTTCTGAGTGAGGTGGGAATGAGACTTTTGATTTCTTACAAGTTCCCATGAGATAGTGATGCAGCAGGTAGCAGGACTATACTTTTGAGGACTACTGGATTAGTAAAATTGAAGTATTGTTTAATTTAAGACCAGTACAATGTATCTGATGTTTATAAAGTCATTTTTATTATGTTCTTTGAATATATTTTTGTGAAAACCTTGGCACTGCAGACCTTACCTCATTCAATTTATGGAAATTCTTTGCCACATAACCTAACTCATAAAGGTAGTTTATATCATCAAAAGTCTGCTGTGTAATCAGGCTCTGTTACTTAGGAAAAGCGCTTTTTTTTTTTTTTTTTTGAGTTGGAGTCTCATTTTGTCACCTAGGCTGGAGGGCAGTGGCATACTCCTGGCCACTGCAGCCTCGACCTGCTGGGCTCAAGTCATCCTTCCACCTCAGCCTTCCAGGTAGCTGGAACTACAGGCACACGCCACCATGCCCAGCTAATTTTTTCATTTATTGTAGAGATGAGGTCTTACCACATTGCCCAGGCTGGTCTCGAACTCACGGGCTCCGGCAATCCTCTTACCTCGGCCCCCCAAAGTGCTGGGATTATAGGCATGAGCTATCGCGCCAGGCCTAATTTGTTTTTCAGTTCAATAAAGTATGTTCATATGAAGGAGACCCCAAAAACCAGAAATTATCTTTTGGAGGGCGGGCCCCTTGTAGCACAGGCTTTCTCCAGTAGGTAAGTGTTCTAGGAACCCATTGACATCAGTATACCAGCTAGTGGTGTTGTGAGAAGGCTGTGTTTGACTTCAGTGAATTTTTTGTGGGGATTCTTTCAATACCTTTGCCCATTTCATGGTAGGTGATTTATGAGCACACCTGTCTACACCATGCTGAGTGTTCAGCAGTTTTGATCAAAAAACGGCATGTCTACCTTGCCCCACTTTCTCTATCCACCTAGTCTTGCCCTGGGCAATTTTTTTTTTTGTTGGTGTTTCTCCAGATGAAAAAAGTTCTCAAAGAGAAACATGTTGCCATGTGGAAGGCATCAAATTGATGAGTTCAAAAACTGTTTTTGAGCAGTGGGAAAAAGCACCTTGATAGGTGTATTGCATCAAACAGAGAGTATTTTGAAGGTGACTGAAATTTAAACATAAAAGAATAGGCCAGGCTCAGTGGCTCAGCCTATAATCCCAGTACTTTGGGAGGCCGAGATGAGAAGATAGCTTGAGCCCCCGCAGGTTTGAGACCAGCCCAGGTAACTTGGCAAGACCTCATCTCTACAATAAATAAAAAATTAGCCAGCCATGGTAGCATGTGCCTGTAGTTCCAGCTACTTGGAAGGCTGAGGTGGAAGGATTGCCTGAGCCCAGCAGGTTGATGCTGGGGTGGCCCTAAGCATGCCACTGCACTCCAGCCTGGGCAACGGAGTGAGACTCCAACTCAAAAAAACCAAAAACCATATAAGAATAAATACACAATTTTTTATAAATAAATTGTGAGGTTTTTTGGGGGGTCCTCCTCAAATATGTTACTATGAAAACTTTCCTTCAGAATTCTAAAGGTTAAGCTTGCCTTGGATTTGTTGTCTGAATAAAATTCCACTACTTTCTATATTACTTTAAAATATTTTCTGTGCTTTGCCTACACAAGATTCTGCCTTAGAAGTAATGCATTCCTTGACAGTAATTGAGAAGGCAAGGACATGAAGCAAGATTGTTATTACTCTATAATATATGTGATTCAGAACACACCCACAGGGCCAAAATACCCAATTTCTAATGTCCCAACTTTACCTTTAACTGTAATATATTAAACACTGGGCTTGACAGGAAGCTCTACAATAATACTTTGGTTAAGAGGCTTTGTGAACACTAATGTTTCTTAGTCTCATTTTGATGTTCCAGAGGTTTTTAAACTGTAACAGTAGTAATAGTTATCATTTTTATAATGCTTACTTTGTGCTAGGCATTGTTTTTTTGTTTGTTTTTGTTTTTTTAAAGCAGGATTTATTGAGAGGATAGAAAAGTTCCCACAATGGGAGGGGGGAACCGAGGAGGTTGCCCCCAGGCATTGTTTTAGGTGATTTAAAGATAAACTCCTTTAGTCTCATAACAACCTATGAAGTTGGTAGACTGTTACTTTCCCCCATTTTATAGACAGAGAAATTAAGTAATTTGCCCAGGATTACACAGCTAGTGAGTGATAGAATTCTCTGGCTGTAGATTTTTATGCATTTAACCATAATGCATAATCCTGTAGTGCTATCAAAGATGAGTGAGGGTTCAGTCTTTTTATTCCAAAATAGGAGAACAAACAACAGTTATCAAAGAGGAGGTGGTATTCTCAGGCAAAGCAATTTTAGGAAGAATACATACAAAAGCTGAGTTTTGGGAAATTGATTCTTTTCAAAGTATAGGTGCCTTTGTATCATTTGGAACGTCTTCAGGTATCTTGAGGGCAGCACTTCTCAGATTGTAGCTATTCTTTGTCATAATTATATGTTTCCAGTTTAAATTCTTAATTATGACTTTAATAATTACTTCTTTTTGCAGTGTTTACAAGGATCCTTACAAGTTCATCATAATTTCTAATGTTTCATAAAATTGGTTGTTAATTAATTTAGGAGATTTCAGTCTGAGTAGGGTATACTCTTTCCTTTTTTTTTTTTTTTTTTTGGAGTTGGAGTCGGAGTCTCACTCTGTCGCCCAGACTGGAGTGCAGTGGCATGCTCCTGGCCACCACAGGCTCAACCTGCTGGGCTCCGGCGATCCTTCTGCCTCAGCCTTCCAAGTAGCTGGAACTACAGGCGCACGCTACCACGCCTGGCTAATTTTTTGATTTATTGTAGAAATGAGGTCTCGCCAAGTTGCCCAGGCAGGTCTCGAACCCACGGGCTCAGGCATTCCACTCACCTCAGCCTCGTAAAGCACGGGATTACAGGCTGAGCCACCGAGCCCAGCCAGCTAGGGTATACTCTTTCATGGTGTAAGTGATGAAGAAAAGGGAAGACAATTTCTACATAGGTTTAGGCACTAGAAAGTATTTTCTATAAACCACGTTAGAAGGAGAAGAAAATTTAAACTGAAATTGCTAACAGGAGAAATGATTTTGGTTGTAATCATTATATTCTCTTGAGAAGCAGCATGGCCTCTGAAATGTAGCAGACCTGGATTCAAATTTAACACTTATAAAAAAGAAGTCTTTTCAACTATACCCAGCTCTGCTATCTCCAGCATGTATTCCTTTGTGAACTTAAATCTCAGAGCTTTTGTTTTCTGATGTAAAATAGGAATAATTAAACTTAGACTTTAAAGAAGATGAAAATAAATAATGTAAATATAAATGGCTTAATGCACAATGAATATTTAAGTGGCTACATTGATTGTTATCCCAAAGAAAGCATGAGGCCCTTGTCAAAAGCCATGATTTACTTGAGCCCACTCAAAGATTTGCCTGTGTTGTACAGCTCCTCTAGTTCCAGTAATTATATGACTTTTATGTTCTATTATATTTTTCAAGTTTTTATCAGTTTCTTTGTAAAATATAATAGAGATAAAAAGACACTCATTTTTCTAGAGCTCAATTTACTAGAAAATAATAATTCAGTTATTCACTTTGAAACTTTAAAAATATATCATAAATGAAATCTTAGAAATTATGTGTCTTAAGATTAATAGCTAATATATTTTTACACAACCATGTTGCTTCTTTTAGGACAGAAAGTATACCTCAAAATTATTATTACAACAGATCTTTTTTTTTTTCCTCCTCAGAAAATATCTATGAGAATTCTTTCTTGAATGTGGGACTTCGAATTAGTTCAGCTTTTGTTCATCATATTACAAAAATTGTATATATACCACTTACAGAGTTAACATTAGCCTTTAAATTCGGAAATAATATGGATGATTTAGAAGCTAAAATTTCTGTTGCATTAATTTCTGATGCATTCTGCTTCTGGAACTTACTTGTTGAGCTGTGTGACTCTAGGCAAGTTATTTTAGTTACTTTGAACCTTAGTTTTCTTGTCTGTGCCAACCTCACAGAAGAATTAAGATAATATATGTATTTATTTCAGTGTCTAGCCCATGGAAAAAATAAAGTTCATGTTAGCTAAATCATCCATATTATTATTATTTGAATAATTAGAGTGTTGAACAAAGTAGTGCATGTGAAGCTCTAAGATAGTACCTGCTATAATATGTGCTCCATTATACATTAGTTTTGTTCTCAGTTTTGTATATTTTTATATGTTATGCACCTTTAAAAAAGGTATTCATTGTGACTATTAATTGGTTCAGTATCCATGAGCTAAATATGGAATATAGTAATTAAATTTTTAAAACTGATGTAGCTAATGTATTTTTTTTTAAGCTTCCAGAGCAGTTGTAGCACAGCATGTTGCTCCACCTCCAGGAATTGTGGAAATAGATAGTGAGAAGTTTGCTTGTCAGTGGTAAGTGGTTTATTTCTATTAAGGCTTTATCTTTGGGAAGAATTAAGCAAAGAAAAAAGGAAATGTATTCCACAGTCATCTAGAATGTTTTACTCTGCATTTCTTTTTAGTTAGAGTAGAATATCATTTATACAAAGAAAGGACAACATAAAACCACTTTCTGTATATTGGAATAATGTGAGAGAAAAACAATATGACTAGAATTTCAGTAAATTG
This sequence comes from Tarsius wallacei, assembly GCA_963574415.1. Classification (NCBI taxonomy): domain Eukaryota; kingdom Metazoa; phylum Chordata; class Mammalia; order Primates; family Tarsiidae; genus Tarsius; species Tarsius wallacei. Next base: position 2,894 of record CAUYQG010133932.1, on the reverse strand, counting down.
CACTGTTTGGTCTCTTTTTTAAAGTAAAATTTGTGTTAAAAATTTCCTTGACTTTATAGAAAATATGGTTTGTCGGATTGCAAAATTAGTCCTTATAAATTAATGTTTTATTAAAACTAAATTGGACCGACTTTAAGAAAATAAAACCAAGTTTAGGTTTTATTGTTACATGTTTCTTCTTTTCCACCTAAAGCAAAACTTATTCATTGACAGTTAATTTTGTGTGTGTATGAATAGTCAAGGGAAAGTAATCAAACAGAATAGCCAGTGTTTTCTACCTTGAAATAAGCAACTTGACAATAATATTTTCATGAGATGATTGTGTAGTCATATCTCAGCCACTTTCTTAAAAAAACCAAAAAAACAAATGTAGGGCTTGTTAAATTTCATTTGTTAAGGATGATTGCCTTGGCATTATTTATGAAGTTCACCTTAACAGACTGAAGTACAAGAGCACTTTCCAATGAAATACCACTTTTTAAAATGTCTTGTTTTGATTCCTTTTCTCCCATTCTCTAACATTATTTATCTCTCATTCCATGCTCCTGTCACTCTGTGTTTCATATTTTTGCTGCTTTCATATCTTTTTATGGCAGTTTTCTCCAGACTTTCCCTACTTTGCTTAAATCAGGTTTATGGTTTCAAATATCTGTAATTACTTGTTTTTTCCTCACCTTCTATATTTTAACACATTGGCCCCTTATACTTGAATCTTGTCCAGTGATATTTGGAAATGTTTGCCTTCTATATTGCAACCAAATTGAAGTTTTTTATATCTAGTCTTTTTGAAATCTTGATATAGAGAAGATGATGAAAGTTGGAAAAAGAAAAAGTATGTACCACAACCATTATAAAATTTGTGTGCGTTGAGTATAATTTTGGTCTTAAAAATCCCAGATGCACATTTCTGCCAATTCTTGAAGAGAGGGGAAAGAGTCATTTTACATTTACTTTATCATAATTATTGTTTGATTCGGTATATGAGGGGGGATCCACAAAAACCCAGAATTTATTTATTAAGAATTGTGTATTCTTACGTGTTTAACCTTGAGTCACCTTCAACGTACTCTCTGTTTGATGCAATACACCTATCGATATGCTTTTTCCATGGCTCAAAATAGCTTTTGAACTTACCAGTTTGGATGCCTTTTACTGCTTCTGTCTTTTTTCTTTTCACCTCTTCCACATTGGCAAAAACGTTTCCCTTTGAGGACTTTTTCATCTGGGGAAACAAAAAAAAGTCATGCACGTCAAGATTGGGTGAATAGAGATGGTGGAGCGTGGGTGAATAGAGATGGTGGAGCGTGGGGGTCATGCCGTTTTTGGTCAAAAACTGCTTAACAGTCAGTGAAGTGTGAGCAGATGTGCCCATAAATTATCCATAATGAAATAGCAAATATGTTGAAAGAATTTCCAAAAAAAAATCCACTGAAACTGAATGCAACCTTTCACAACAATGCTAGCTGGTACAATGATGCCAATGGTTCCTAGAACACTTACCTGTTAGGGAAAGCTGTACTACAAGAGGCCCGCCTTCCAAAAAATAATTCCAATTTTTTTGGGATCTCCCCTCTTATAAGAAACAACTGTTAAGTTGGCCTTTTATGCATAGATAGTTCTGGAAAGAGTCTTAGAAGGGTAACTAGGTGTCCAATCCTAACTTGCAGGTAGAGGTCACTTTGAGAAAAAGATGGAAGTTGAATGAGTTTGTAATGAATTAGCAAATAGATGCATTTTGAAATGGGGGAATGGGAGTATGGAGCATGGGAAGTATAATTATTTGGGGGAGTAGTTGAAAAGCTTGAGTAAGTTTTTTCTGAAAGAATTTGATACAAGAGCCAAGAAAATTTTATCTTTAGTTCAGTTTTCCTCACCTCCAATGCAAATAGCTCATAATTGGGAACTTCTTTTATATTATGGTTATTTTGAGACAAGAACCCAAGTAGATAGTCACAGAATAAAATTATTTCTTATAGATTATCTCACTGTGATATGAACATAGTTTTTATATTTATTGTTAATGATTCTTTTAATACTAAAATAAGTATTATTAAGGAGTTAATCTCTTTTGATTTAATCTTTCAAAACAGCATATATTTTTGCTACTAACATGAAATAGTGACATTTTATTAGTAGGTATAATTATTAGTTTATAGCACATTGTCTCCAGATAACTGTAGTTTTTATTTGCATATGGACTATCCAATAGTATATTGCATAATGCTTAATTTTTCTCCTCTTTTAGGCTGAATGCTCATTTTGAAGTAAATCCAGACTGTTCTGTTTCTCGAGCAGAAATGTATTCTGAATACCTCTCAACTTGCAGTAAATTAGCTCGTGGTGGAATTCTAACATCAACTGGATTTTATAAATGTCTTAGGTAGGATGCATAGTTCTTTAATTAAATAAAGTCTATTTATATCACTTATAACATCTCTTGCTCTTTTGAGAAAACATCAAAAGTTATTGGTTTCTTATACTTGGTTAGTTATATATGGTTAGTTACATATTGGTTAGTTATATGGTGGAATGTTTAAATGCAAACAACACTGTTAGTAAATAATAATTTTTAAACTTGTAAGATTAATCTTCTATATTTCTTTCTTTGCTTCCCACCCCGCAGAATATCACTTAATCTTACTGGTTTATACATAAGTTACGGTAAATCTATTGCTGCTGTCTATGTAAACATAATGTCAGAAGTTAGTGGGATAGTTATTAAAACTTACTGAGTATGTATGTACTTTACAGAACGGTCTTTCCAAATCATACAGTGAAGAGAGTGGAGGATTCCAGTAACAGTGGGCAGGCGCATATTCACGTGGTGGGAGTAAAACGGAGGGCTATACCACTTCCCATTCAGATGTACTATCAGCAGCAACCAGTTTCTACTC
>CAUYQG010133929.1:0-42403 GCA_963574415.1 Tarsius wallacei | reverse complement strand
AATAAAAATCAAAAAATTAGCCAGACATGGTAGCGCACGCCTGTAATTCCAGGTACTCAGAAGGCTGAGGCAGAAGGATCGCCGGAGCCCAGCAGGTAGAGGCTGCGGTGGCCAGGAGCAGCCACTGCACTCCAGTCTGGGTGACAGAGTGAGACTCCAACTCAAAAAAAAAAAAAAGAGGAAGTCAAGTTATCCCTCTTTGCTGATGATATGATCCTATACCTTGAAAATCAAAGAGAATCTGCCAAAAACCTGCTTGCACTGATAAAAAGACTTTGGCAAAGTCTCTGGGCACAAAATAAATGCAAAAGACAGTTGTATTCCTATACACCAACAACAAGCAGGCAGAGACCCAAAGAAAAAGCACAATCCCATTCACAATAGCCACCAAAAAAATGAAATACCTCAGCATCTTCCTAACCAGAGAAGTGAAAGACCTTTACAATGAGAACTACAAAATGCTGCTCAAAGAAATCCAAGAGGACACAAACAAATGGAAAAATATTCCATGCTCATGGATAGGAAGAATCAACATTGTTAAAATGTCCATCCTACCAAAACAATCTATGGGTTCAACACAATGCCCATTAAGTTACCAACATCATTCTTCTCAGACCTGGAAATGACAGAAATTCATATGGAAACATAAACAACCACAAAAAGCCAAAACACTCCTTAGCAAAAAAAAAAAAAAAACAAAGCAGGAGGTATCACACTTCCAGACTTCAAACTTTACTATAAGGCTACAGTAATCAAAACAGCCTGGTATTGGTACAAGAATGGGCACATAGACCAATGGAACAGAATAGAGATTCTGAAGCGAGGCCTCAATTCCTCAACCAACTCATCTTTGACAAAGCCTCCAACAACTGCTGGGGAGAGGAGAACCTATTCAGTAAATGGTGCTGGGAAAACTGGCTGACTAAATGCAGAAGATTGAAACAGGACCCCTACCTATCACCATACACCAAAATTAACTCTAAATGGATCAAAGACCTAAATGTAAAACCTCAAACTATAAGAATCTTAGAAAATGCAGGAGACACCCTTATAGAAATTGGAACTGGCAACCAATTCCTATTCAGAACCCTAAAGGCCAATACCTTAAGAAATACGATAGACAAGTGGGACCTCATCAAACTACTGAGCTGCTGCAAAGCAAAAGAAGCCATCAAGAGAGCAGGGAGACAGCCCACAGAATAGGAAAATATATTTGCCAACTCTATATCTGACAAAGGCCTAACATCTAGGATCTACAAGGAACTCAAATGCACCAAAAGGAAAAAAATGAACAGCCCCTTTAAAAAGTGGGCAAAAGACACGAATAGACACTTCTCAGAAGAAGATATACGGGCAGCCAACAGACACATGAAAAAGTGCTCAGCCTCACTCATTATCAGAGAAATGCAAATCAAAACCACATTGAGATACCACCTAATCCCAGTAAGAATGGCCATCATTAATAAAACAAACAACAGATGCTGGCGAGGATGTGGAGAAAAAGAAACGCTTCTACACTGCTGGTGGGAATGCAAACTAGTGCAGCCTCTTTGGAAGACACTGTGGCGATTTTGAAGGAGCTAGAAATTGACCTTCTATAATACCCAGCAATTCCCCTATTGGGAATATACTCAGAGGAACTCAAATCATTCTACAAAAAAGATACCTGCACATGTATGTTTGTTGCAGTTCTATTCACAATAGCAAAAACATGGAACCAACCATGTTGCCCATCGAAGTTGGACTGGATAAAGAAAATGTGGTACATATACACAATGGAGTATTATGCAGCCATAAAGAAAGACATCTATATGGACTTCACAGCAACTTGGATGGATTTGGAGTCGATCATAGTCAGTGATCTATCACAGAAACAAAGAACACAGTACCACATGTTCTCATTCATAAGCAGACCTTGAACAATTATAATACTATAAGAAAGCATTTGAGAGTAATGGGAAACTGTCAAGGGAGTGGGGGTGGGATTGGCAGTTGAAGGAAACTGCTAGGGGAGGGAGGGGCATATCTCATCAACAAGGGTACCTGCATTATCAATGTTTGTATACCTAACCCTGAATTGTATCCCACATCTTTATAATAAAAATAACAATAAAAAAAGAAAAGACACAGAATAGCAAAATGGATAAAAAAACAAAACAAAACCATGACCCAATAATTGGCTGCATCCAGGAAACTCATCTCACCACAAGGGACACACACAGACTCAAAGTTAGAGGATGGAAAATGTTGCCACATGAATGAATCACAAAAGAAGGCAGGAGTCATGATCTTAATATCAGACAAAATAACCTTTAAGCTATCAGGACACTACAGAATGATAAAAGTTCAATCCGTCAATAAGAAATATCCATCCTAAACATGTATGTATCCAACACAGGAGCACCAGCACTTATATAGAAACTACTAAGTAAACTTAAAAAAGATATTGACTCTAACTCTATTATAAGTGGGGACTTAAAATACCCCACTAACAACCCTAGATAGATCACTGCAGCAAAAAAACAACAAAGAGATCCGGAGCCTCAACTTAACATTGACCAAATGGACTTAATAGATACCTACAGAATACTATACCCAATAACTACAGAATATACATTTTACTCATCATCACGTGGAAAGTGCTCCAAGATTTATTGCATCCTCAGTACAAATCAAGTATAAACAAATTTTATAAGATTGAAAAACTATCATGCACCTCCTCAAACACCTCCTCAGTGGAATAAAAATAAATATCAATACCAAAAATATTCCTCCCAAACCCACAAATACATGAATACTAAACAACATGATGCTGAACAACTACTGGGTCAACACAGAAATCAAAACAGAAAAGAGATTTCTGGAAACAAATGAAAATGAAGAAACATCCCACCCAAATCTCTGGGATGCCATGAAATCAGTCCTAAGTGGGGAATTTATATCTCTATGAACATACATCAAGAAAATGGAAAGATCACAAGTTAATAGTCTAACAAATCACCTAAGGGAGCTGGAAAGAAGACTACCAAAACCCTAACTTCAGCAGAAGAATCCAAGTCACCAAAGTAAAAGCCCAAATACAAGGCATAGACGACAAAAGTATCATAGAAAAAAAAATCAACAAAACAAAAAGCTGGTTCTTTGAAAGAATAAACAAGATTGGTGAACCCCTAGCCAGAATGATCAACAAAAAGAGAGAAAAAGTTCAAATAAACACAATCAGAAATGCAAAAGATCAGATCACAAGTGACCCAGAAGAAATACAAAAGTTTATCAGAGACTACTATGCATACCTGTATGGAAACAAACTTGATAACCTAAGTGAAATGAAGGACATTCTGACAGCATATAACCTCCCAAGGTTGAAACAAGAAGACATTGAGACACTAAATAGACCAATAACAACCCAGAAAATTGACTCACTAAATAGACCAATAACAACCCAGAAAATGGACTCCACTCCATGAAAAGAAAACTACCTACAAAAAAAAAAAAAAAAGCCCTAGACCAGATGGCTTTCCAGCAGACTTCTACAAAACATACAAGGAGTAGCTGAGTACCTATTGAACGTATTCCAGGCAATTGAGAAAGACAGAATTCTCCCCAAATCATTTTATGAAACTAACTTTACACTGATACCCAACCCAGGTAAAGATCCAACAAAAAAAAGAGAACTATAGGCTAATATCCTTGATGAACATAGATGCTAAATCCTCAACAAGATTCTAGCAAATTGGATCCAACAACACATCTCAAAAATCATCCACCATGACCAAGTAGGCGTCATCCCTGGATGCAGGGCTGGTTCAACATCTGTAAGACCATAAATGTAATTAAATACATCAAGATGTAAAAACAAGAATCATATGATTATATTATTAGATGCAGAAAAAACTTTTAATAAAATCCAGGATTCCTTCTTGATAAAAATCCTCAAACACCTAGACATAGAAGGAACATACCCCAAAATAGTAAGTGCCATCTACAATAAACTCACAGCCAGCATTTTGCTAAACGGACAGAAACTGGAAACATTTCCCCCAGAAAACCAGAACAAGACAAGGCTGCTCACTCTCATCCCTCTTGTTCAACATTGTATTGGAAGTCCTAGCTAGAGCAATTAGATAAGAGAAGGAAATCAGGGGTATCCAAATAGGAAAAGAGGAAATTAAGTTATTCCTCTTTGCTGACAATATGATCCTACAACTTGAAAACCCAAGAGAATATGTCAAAAATCTGCTTTCACTGAAAAGGTCTTTGGCAAAGTCTCAGAGTACAAAATAAATGTGCAAAAAACAGTTGCAGTCTCATATGCCAACAACAAGCGGACAGAGACCCAAATAAAAAGCACAATCCCATGCACAATAGTCACACACAAAAAATGAAATACCATGGCATCTTCCTAACCAGAGAAGTGAAATGCCTTTACAATGAAAACTACAAAAAACTGCTCAAAGAAATCCAAGAAGACACAAACAAATGGAAGAATATTCCATGCTCATGGATAGGAAGAATCAATATTACTCAGATGTCCATCTTACCAAAGACAGTCTACAGATTCAACACAATACCCATTCAATTACCAGCAACATTATTCTCAGATCTGGAAATGACAATATAGAAATTCATATGGAAACATTAATGACCACAAATAGCCAAGACAATTCTTAGCAAAAGAAATAAAGCAGGAAGTATCACACTTCCAGACTTTAAACTTTACTATAAGGCTACAATAACCAAAACCACCTGGTATTGGTACAAGAATAGGCATATGGACCAATGGAACAGGATAGAGATTCTGGAAGCAAAACCTCAATGTCTCAACAAACTCATCGACAAAGCCTCCACCGACAACAACTGGGGAGAGGAGAATCTATTCAGCAAATGGTGCTTGGAAAACTGGCTGACCACAATGCAGAAGATTGAAACAGGACCCCTACCTATCACATACACAAAAATCAACTCAAAATGAATCAAAGACCTAAACATAAAACTGAAAACTAAAAGAACTTTAGAAAATGCAGGAGACACCCTTATGGAAATTGGAATTGGCAACCAATTCCTGATCAAAACCCCAAATGCCCATGCCATAAGAGATAAAATAGACAAGTGGGACCTCATCAAACTGAAAAGCTTCTGCAAAGCAAAAGATATCATCAAGAGAAGGAGTAGACAATTCACCGAATGGGAAAAAAATATTTGCCAACTGTATATCTGACAAAGGCCTAACGTCCAGGATCTACAATGATCTCAAACATGCCAAAAGGAAAAAAACAAACAGCCCCATTAAAAAGTGGGCAAAAATACCTGCACACGTATGTTTATCGCAGCATTGTTCATAGTAGCAAGAATATGGAATCAACCATGCTGCCCATCAAAAGAGGACTGGATAAATAAAATGTGGCACATATACACAATGGAATATTACACAGCCATAAAGAAGAACAAAATCATGAACTTCACAGCAAATACTGAGTGATCTTTCACAGAAACAAAGAACTGAGTATTACATGTTCTCACTCATAAGCAAACCTTGAACAATTATTGTAATACTATAAGAAATGGATTGGCAGTAGCGGGAAACTGCCAGGAGGGGAGTGGGGAAGCGGGATTGGCAGTAGTGGGAATCTGTCTGGGGAAAGGGAGGACACACCTCATTAATAATGGTACCCGCATAATGAACATTTGTATACCTAACCCTGAATTGTACTCCACATCTTTAAAATAAAAAAAATTAAAAGAAAAAAAAATGGGCAAAAGACATGAATAGACACTTCTCAAAAGAAGAGATACCAGCAGCCAACAGATACATGAAAAATGCTCAGCCTCACTCATCTTCAGAGAAATGCAAATCCAAACCACAATGAGATACCACCCTGTCCCAGTAAGAATGGCCACCATTAATAAAACCAACAACAGATGCTGGCAAGGATGTGGAGAAAACGGAACGCTTCTACACTGCTGATGGGAACACAAACAGTGCAACCTCTTTGGAAAACACTGTGGCGATTTCTAAAAGAAATAGACATTGACTTTCCATATGACCCAGCAATCCCAGAGGAACTCAAATCATTCTGCAAAAAAGATACCTGCACACGCATGCTTATTGCAGCACTATTCGCAATAGCAAAAACATGGAACCAACTGTGCTGCTCTGCGAAACTGGACTGTATTTTAAAAATGTGATAGCTGGGCTCGGTGGCTCAGCCTGTATTCCCGCGCCTTGGGAGACTGAGGTGAGTGGATTGCCTAAGCCCGCGGGTTCGAGACCCGCCTGGGCAACTTGGCGAGACCGCATCTCTACAATAAATAAAAAAATCAGTCGGGCATGGTAGAGCGTGCCTGTAATTCCGGCTACTCGGAAGGCTGAGGCGGAGGAATCGCTGGAGCCCAGCAGGTAGAGGCTGCAGTGGCCGGGAGCGGCCACTGCACTCCAGTCTGGGCGACAGAGTGAGACTCCAACTCAAAAAAAAAAAAAGTGATAAATATACACAACAGAATATTACATGGCCATAAAGAACAACAAACATACGGACTTTGTAGCAACTTGGATGGGTTTAGAGCCTATCATACTCAGTGACCTACCACAGAAACAAAGAACAGAGTACCTACCACATGTTCTCACTCATAAGCAGACCCTTGACATTTACCATAATACTATAAGAAAGGGATTGGCAGTAGCGGGATACTGCCGGGGTGTGGGGGAGTGGGGAGAACACAACATCAATAAGGGTACCTTATCTCAAATCAGGCAAAGTGGGGACCAGAGGGAGGTCCAAACTTTACCTGAACATTGACCACTTGTATGCCGAATCCTGAATTGTATCCCACTTCTTTAAAATAAAAAAAGTATAAACATTTAAAAAATCCCTCCAAAACTTCCAGTAGTCGCTACTGCTTCTCCTTTGTTTGTCCACTATCCCTATTTTTCTATTTCTTGAGTTATTTCATCCCATATCTTTACTGTCCTAACCCAGAATCCTTAGTTTTATACTTTTTAAAGCTGATATTTGCATTAAAAATATTTTTTGATGACCAATCAATCAGAGTAATTCAAATCTTTATTCTTCTTTACAGCGTACATTGCATCTTGTTCAAAGATTATTTTTTGTTATTAGACATACAGCATGGTTTCTCTTCTTTTCCCAATTTACAACCCTCTTGTACACTTGTAAGAGTCTTGTCTACGCAACCAATAATTTACTGAATTGACATGAAAATTTAAAAGCTTTAGGAATTGGAAAATGTCCAAGAGCCTTGCAAAATTAGGATTAAAGATAAGACTTGAAGATCTAGGGGTCAGTGAGCTTTGTTTTCTGAAACTTTGCCTTGCTAATGTGTTTATACATTATGTGACTCAAATAAAAGCCATCTCCATATAAAAAACAAACAAACAAACACCACAATGAAATTCCAGCACACACCTATTAAAAGGCAAACACAAAAACCTGGCAATACCAAAGGCTGATGAAGATGTGTATCTAACTGGAATCCCTATATGAGGGGGGAGCCCCCCCCCCCACCAAGAACAGGATTTATTCATAAAAATTGTGTATTTATTCTTAACTTTAATCACCTTCAAAGTACTTTCCGTTTGATGCAATACACCTATCAAAACTCTTCTCCCACAGTTCAAAACAGTGGAAACTCATCAATTTTGATGCCTTTTAGTGCTTCTGCCATTTTGTGTTTCACCTCTTCCACATCAGCTAAACGTTTCCCTTTGAGAATTTTTTTCATCTGGGGAAAGAAAAAAAAATCGCTCAGGGCAAGATCAGGTGAATAGTGAGGGCAGGGCACAGGGGTCATGCCGTTTTTGTCAAAAACTGCTGAACACTGAAGTGCGATTTAGGCAGGTGCATTGTCATGGTGGAAGAACCAGTCACCTGTTTGCATAACTTGGATGTTTCTTCCACAATTCATGACGCCACCTTCTCAAACTCTCCAGTAAAACTTTGTTTGGGCCGGGCGCAGTGGCTCAAACCTGTAATCCCAGCACTTTAGGAGACCGAGGCGAGTGGATTGCCTGAGCCTGCAGGTTTGAGAACAGCCCTGGCAACTTGTCAAGACCTATCTCTACAATAAATCAAAAAATTAGTGGCACATGGTAGCATGTGCCTGTAGTTCTGGCTACTTGGAAGGCTGAGACCGAAGGATCACTGGAGCCCAGCAGGTCAACACTGGGGTTTCCGTGAGCATGCCATTACACTCCAATCTGGGCGATGGAGTGAGACTCTAACACACACAAAAAAACTGACCATTTGGAATCACGTTTTGTGGAATACATGTAAGAATAAATAAACAATTTTTTATAAAGTTTGATTTTTTAGGGTCCTCCCTCATATGACGTGTATATAAAAATATGTATAGATATGCATATATATAGCAAATGTCTTCTACTAAATTGTATCTTATTGTTTCATTCTCTTAATGATATCTTTCAATAAACAGAACTTCAATTTATCAATATTTCCTTTTATCTTTTGGGGGGATCTTATTCAAGAAATCATTGCTTATCCAATGTCATGAAATTATTTTTTTATATTATCTTCTATAACATGGGTCAAAAAATTTTATCTCGTGTAATCTGCCACCTGTTTTTGTAAATGTTTTTTTTTTTAACAGAGTCATTCACATTCATGTATGAGTTATCTAGGGCTGCTTTTGCACCACAACTACAGAATTAAGTAGTTGCCCCAGAGACTATATGGACTATAAAGCTGAAAGTATTTACTGTTTGGCCAGAAAAAATTTATGAACTCCTCTTCTAAAATATGACTGTTTTCCTTTCACATGTAGGTATATAATCTAATTTGAATTAATTTTTGTAAATGGTGCAAAATAGGGTTAAAGTATGTTTCACATGAATTATCCAATTGCTCCAGTACTATTTATTGAAAAGAAAATCTTATTACCACAAAAAACTGCAATGGCACCTTTGTTGTACATCAGGTAACTGTATAAGTGTGAACCTATTTCTGGACATTCTCCTCTGTTCCACTGGTCAATTTATTTATTGTTGCATTAATGTTGCATTGCCATAATATTGTTGCTATGTGGTAAGTCTTGATATCTGTCAATATAACTCTTCCAACAATTTCTTCTAGATTTCTTGGCTATTATAGGTGATTTGTATTTTCATATGAAAGTTAGAATTCCCTTAAAATCTTTCACAAAAAACCCCTGCTGGGATTTTAATTTGGGATTGCATTGAGTCAATTAATTTTGAAAGAACTGACATCTTTATAATATGGAGTCTCCAACTCCACCAATATGGTATATCTATTCACTTATTTAGATCTTCTTCAATTTTTTCTGAAATGTTTTGTAGTTTTCAGTGTAGTGATCTTGCATGTCTTTCATCAAATTTATTCCTAGATAATTGAGATTTTCTAGTGCTATTGTATTTCATTTACCATTTACTGTTGCAAATACATAGAAAAGCAATAGGTTTTTTATATTGGTTTTGCATTCAGTGCCCTATCTCAATTGACTCATTAATTCTGTGTATATATTTTTTGAATTTTTTCTACATTTACAACCATGTACTATGAAATGACAGTTTTACTTTCTCCTTTCCAATATTTATACCTCATAATTCTTTCTTACCTTGTTACACTAACTAGGATCTGTAGTGCAATGATTAATAGATGTAATGAAAATAAATGTACTTGAATTGTTTCTGAACTCAGGGAGAAAGCACTTAACATTTCACCATTAAATGTGTTATCAGTAGACTTTTTGTACATACCTTTATTATAGTAAAGAAGTTCTCTTGTGCTTCAAGGTTGCCAAGAGTTTTTATCATGAACTAGTGGTTAATTTAATTGGAAGTCTTTTTGCATCTGCTGAGCTATTCATATAGTTTTTACTTTTATTAATTTAGTGAGGTGAGTTATATTGAATAAATTTCAAAATTTAAACCAATTTTTATTCCTGGAATAAACCAGTTTGGTCATGATATATTTTTAATATATTTTCTGGATTTTATTATTATTATTATTATTATTTTTTGGTTTTTTTTTAGTTGGAGTCTCACTCTGTCACCCAGACTGGAGTGCAGTGACCGCTCCTGGCCACTGCAGCCTCGACCTCCTTGGTTCCGGCGATCCTTCCGCCTCAACCTTCCAAGTAGCTGGAACTACAGGCGCACGCTACCACGCCTGGCTAATTTTTTGATTTATTGTAGAGATGAGGTTTCGCCTGCCCAGGTGGGTCTCAAACCCACGGGCTCAGGCAATCCATTCACCTCAGCCTCCCAAGGCGCGGGATTACAAGCTGAGCCACCAAGCCCGGCTGGATTTAATTATTTCATACTTTGTTCTAATTTTTGTGCCTGTGTTCTTAAGAATTATTGACCTGTGATCTTCTCTTCTTGCAATATCCTTGTATATTTTTGTATGAGAGTTGTTCTGGCCTCATAAAATGATGTAGGAGGAGGTGTTCTCATTCTATTCCTTAAAAGAGGTTGTGTAGTATTGGTATTATTCTTTCTCAACCATTTGGGAGAATTCACCAGTAGACATCCAGGCTTGAAATTTTCTTTGAGGATAAGTTTTAGATTAAAAATTGAATAAGTGTAACATCTACTTAGATTTTCTAATTTTTCTTGTATTAATTTAGATGTCATGATTTTAAAGAAAAACATCCTTTTATATAGATCGTCAAATTTATTTATATAAAATTATAATATCCCTGTATTATCTTTTTTATATCTGTAGGATCTGTAGTGATATCCCCCTTTCATTCTGATGTCAGTAATTTGTAGTTTTGCTCTTATTTTTTATCAGTCTTCTAAGAGTTTATCAAATTTATTGATATTTTATTTAAAAAATAAGTTTTGGCTTCATTGACTTTTCTGTTTTATGTCAGCCTTCTAATTCATCAACTCCTGGTTTTAAGTTCTTTTTCCAGTTTATTGAGAAGGTAACTTTAAAATTTTTTCTTTTCTAATATAGACATGTAAAGTCAATTTTCCTCTAAGCACTGTGAATCAATAAATCTAATCAAGAGAGGGAACCCATACAATAATTTGAATTGAAAAGTTTACAGAATTGTTAACCACACCAGGGTGTTGGAACAATGAGAAATCGGTTAGCAAGATGTAAAGAGAATTCTAAAGAATATGAAAATCATAGATACAGGGTATTAGCCACGTCCCTTAGAGCTGAGATAGCATACCCAAGTAAGAGGCTGCCCTGGCCTGAAATTTAGATCATGTTGTAGAGGGCACTGCTGCCGCTCACTGGATGGCAGAGACATTGCTGTGCTGCCATACTGGCAACATGTACCAGAAATCCAGCTTCTGACATGCCATTCAAAGATGTTCTCGGGAAATGTCTCCCTAGAGGCATTCTGCTACAAAACTGCCTGCTTGTTGCTAGGTGTTGCTGGCCACCATGTACTGGAGAAATCTGGTGTTTGGGAAAGCTGTGCATCCTGGAGAAGCTTGCCCAGCAAGCACACCAGAAACAGGAAGCAGAAAACCTTTTCCTCCTGCAGTGTATTTCCAGTGCCCTCTAATGACAAAGTTCTAGCTGGCAAGGAATATTTAAAGGGCCAAAACCCATTATCCCAGAGCAGGCAAACAAGAGGAATCTAGAGCTAAGAGGCAATAAATCAGTAACAAGCACACACCACATAAATTTTGATTTACTGTATTTTCATTTTTATTGACTACTTTTTATTGTGATTTCTTGACTATTGGATTATTTAGATTAGCTTAATTTCTGAACATTTTCAGATTTTTTAGTTATCTTTCTTTTCATTGATTTCTAGTCTAATTCCACCATGGTCTCAGAACATACCCTACATGATTTCAATTTTTTGAAGTTTGTCCAGGCTTGTTTTATATGTAGCATGTGCACTGGAAATGAATTGCATTCTACAGTTTGGTGGGTGTAGTGTTCTATAGATATGTCAAGTAGGTAAAATTGTTTAATCATTTTGTTCAAATATTCTATATAATTTCTAATTTTTGTTTTCTAGTTATTCTCTTGGGTCTGACACACCAGAGATAGTTGACAAACCATGATTGGTGTTTTGTCTGTTTCTCCTTTACTTCTACCAATGTTTGCTTATATTACTTGAAACTATACAATGTCGGACGTAAAAATTTAGGATTGTTGTGTCTTCCTGTTGAATTGACCCTTTCATCTTTATAAAATGTCACCCTTTATCTCTAGTATACTTCTGGTCTTAAAGTTTACTTTGTCTAATATTAGCAAAACCACACAAACTTTCTTTAGGTTACTATTTACATGATAATATCTTTTCCATTCTTTTGCATCAATCAGTCTCCATATTTATATTTAAAGCATAACAGCACACACTTAGGTTGTTTTTAAAATCCAGTCTGAAAATCTTTGTCTTCTCACTGTAGTACTTAATTCATTTGTACTTCATGCAATTCCTTATGTAATTGACTTCAAGTTTATTATCGTGTTTTGGTTTTTGAGAGTTTTTTTGTTTGTCTTTTTTTCTTTTTTTTTTTTTTTTACTTCTTCATCTCTTCTTTCTTTTTTCCCTCTTTCCTAATTTTCTTGGGATTAATTGTATTATTCTATATTACTTCCTCTATTAGCATTTCTTGAATGCAGTTTTATCAAGGTATAATTTCCATACAGTAAAAGTCACCATTTTTACTATATAGTTTTATGAATTTTGAGAAATGCATAGTTATGTAATCACCACCACCATTAAAATATAGAGCAGGCCAGTCATGGTGGCTCATGCCTATAATCCCAGCACTTTGGGAGACCAAGGTGGGAGGATTGCTTGAGGCCAGGAGTTCGAGACTAGCGTAGGCAACATGGGGAGACTTCATCTCTACAAAAAATTAGAAAATTAGCCAGATGTGGTGGTACACGCCTGTAGTCCCAGCTATTTGGAAGGCTGAGGTGGAAGGATTGCCTGAGTCCAGGTTGACGCTGTAGTGAAGCATGATTGTGCCACTTCACTGTAGCCTGGGTAACAGAGTGAGAACTTGACTAAAAAAAAAAAGATAGAGGGAACAGTTCCACCATGTCCCCAAATTTGATTGTGCCCCTTTGCAAGATCCTGACAACAACCAACCTCTTTTCTTTTCTTCTAGTTTTACCTTTTGTAGAATACCATATAAATGAAATCATGTAATATGTAGCACTTTGTGTTTGGCTTTTTTCATTTACCATTACCTATTGCAGTTTGTTTGTGGTGGTGTATCAGTCATTTGTTCTTTTTATTGTTGGGTAGTGTATGAATATACCAGTTTGTTTATCCATTAACCAGTTGAAAGATATGTGAATTGTTTCTACTTTTTGGCTACTGTAATTAATAATACATTTGGCTTGTTACTGGTTTGGGGGCATTTTGAATAAGGTTGCCATTAATATTCATCTGCAGGTTTTCATGTGAACACATTTTCCTTTTTCTTGGGTAAATACCTAGGAGTTGAATTGCTGTGCTATATAAATATATATTTAAATTAAGAGACTGAAAACTCATTTCCAAAGTAGTCATACCATTTTTGAATTCCCACCAATAAGGTACAAGGGGGACCTCAAAAAACCAGAATTGTCTTTTGGAGGGCAGGCCCCTTGTAGTTCATTCAGAACTTGTTCCTCTGAATCAAATGGTCAACCAAAGTTTTAATCTGGAAGTTTTGAGAAGGTTGCATCATGCATGCCACAAAATATGATTCCAAATGGCCAACCAAGGTTTTATCTGGAAGTTTTGAGAAGGTGGAAGAAACATCTGAATTGTGGCAAACAGGTGACTGGTTCTTCCACCATCACAGTGCACCTGCCCAAATCACACTCAGTCAGTGTTCAGCAGTTTTTGGTCCAAAACAGCATGATCCCCATGCCCCACCATCGCTCAAGTTTACATTCTTCTGAGCGGTAGAAAAAGGGTCTTGATAAGTGTATTGCATTAAACGAAGAGTACTTTGAAGGTGACTAAAGCTTAAACATGTAAGAATAAATACACAATATTTATAAATAAATTCTGGGGTTTTTTGGGTCCCCCTACATATTGCTTATATGTTATTGCCAATAACTCATATCCACAAAATCTAAAGAGTACCTACAAATTAATTTTAAAAAACACAAACAAATCAACAAACAAAACAGGCAAAAAAAACTTGACTAGGCATTT
Source organism: Tarsius wallacei (assembly GCA_963574415.1). Taxonomy (NCBI): domain Eukaryota; kingdom Metazoa; phylum Chordata; class Mammalia; order Primates; family Tarsiidae; genus Tarsius; species Tarsius wallacei. The sequence continues at coordinate 28,267 of CAUYQG010133929.1, read as the reverse complement.
TACAAAAGAGACTGTCAATACGAACATAAGTACATGAAGAGATGTTCCATAGGATTAGTAATCAAGGAAATGCAAATAAGAACAGACCATATTGAGACATCAGTACATGCTCAGCAGAATGCCTAAAATGAAAAAGACTCACAATATAAAATGATGGTCTGGATATGGAACAACTATAACTGGAACTTTCATACATTACTTATGAGAGTTTAAATTGGTACAACCACTCTAAATCACTGCGGTTTACTATAGCTTCCACTACGACCTAGAAGTTCTAACACTAGACATACAAGAGAAATGCATGACAATGTCAGGCAAAAGCAGTATACAAAGCCATTCATAGTAGTTTTCTTCATAATATCACCAAACTGGAGCCAACTCAGATGACTATCAACAGCAGAATGGGTAACTTGTGATACATTGTGCAATGGAATACTACACAGCAATAAAAAAGAACTGCCGGGCTCAGTGGCTCAGCCTGTAATCCCAGCACTTTGGGAGGCCGAGGTGAGAGGATTGCCTGAGCCCACGTGTTCGAGACCCACCTGGGCAATTTGGTGAGACCTTGTCTCTACAACAAATCAAAAACTAGCTGGGCATGGTAGCACGCGCCTGTAGTTCTGGCTACTTGGGAGGCTGAGGAGGAAGGATCGCCGGAGCCCAGCAGGTTGAGGTTGCGGTGGCCAGGAGCGTGCCACTGCACTCCAGTCTGGGCGACAGAGTGAGACTCCAACTTGAAAAAAAAAAAAAGAAAGAACTTATAGATGAGTATAGCAGACATGACACTGAACAAAAGCCAGGCACAAAACTAGAACAAGATATATGATTCTATTCCCACAAATTTTATGGACAGACATCATAATCTATGGCAATAAACTAAAAGTAGTGATTTCTGCCAGTGGTGGACACAATGGAGAAGTACAGCGGATCATTCCCGGGAGCAGAAATAGTCTATGTCTTGAACTGGGTAGTGGTTACATGAATAATACACATGTAAAAATGCATTGGATTGCATACTTACAATTGTGTGCTTTCGTTTCTGTACATTAAAACTCAAAGAAGTTTACATAAATATATTTTCGTTGAAAGATCCAAACAACACTAATATTTAGAGTAAAACATGAATCCTGCCTCATTTCCCGCTCTATTCCTGTGGCTCTCCCTTGAGAACACTATCAAGTAAGCTTAATTTCAAATTATTTTTTACATATTTACATGTACCTCTAAATGCATATGTATGTATACCATTTAAAATATACACACATTTATGCTTTACAATAATTCTGTAATTTTATTTTTATCCTAAAAATACATCTTGCAGTCTTTCTTTTTTTAAAATTTATTTATTATAAAGATGTGGGGTGCAATTCAGGGTTAGGTATACAAACGTTGATTATGCAGGTACCTTTGTTGATAAGGTATGCCCCTCCCTCCCCTAGCAGTTTCCCTCAACTGCCAATCCCATCCCCCACCCCCACCCCCGACAGTTTCCCACTACTGCCAATCCCATTCTTATAGTATAATAATTGTTCGAGGTCTGCTTATGAGTGAGAACATGTGGTACTCTGTTCTTTGTTTCTGTGATAAATCACTGAGTATGGTCGACTCCATATCCATCCAAGTTGCTGCAAAGTCCATATGTTTGTCTTTCTTTATGGCTGCATAATATTCCATTGTGTATATGTACCACATTTTTTGTATACAGTTCAGCTTCAATGAGCAACAAGATTGGTTCCATGTTTTTGCTATTGTGAATAAAACTGCAACAGACATACGTGTACAGGTATCTTTTTTGTAGTATGATTTGAGTTCCTCCGGGTATATTCCTAATAGGGGGATTGCTGGGTCATATGGAAGTTCAATTTCTAGTTCTTTTAGAAATCGCCACACTGTCTTCCAGAGGGTTGTGTTAGTTTGCATTCCTACCAGCAGTGTAGAAGCGTTCCTTTTTCTCCACATCCTTGCCAACATCTGTTGCTGTTTGTTTTATTAACGATGGCCATTCTTACTGGGGATAGGTGGTATCTCAATGTGGTTTTGATTTGCATTTCTCTGCTGATGAGTGAGGCTGAGCACTTTTTCATGTGTCTATTGGCTGCCCGTATATCTTCTTCTAAGAAGTGTCTATTCATGTCTTTTGCCCACTTTTTAATGAGGCTGTTCATTTTTTTCTTTTTGGTGCATTTGAGTTCCTTGTAGATCCTAGATGTTAAGCCTTTGTCAGATATACAGTCATCTTGCAGCCTTTCTATGTCCAATGCAGATCAGCCTTATGTTTTTAATAGCTGTATAATGTTCCATAGTATAAACATAATTAATTGTCATTTTTTTACTATTGGCTATTTGAATTATTCCTAATTTTTCACTATTTGAAACAATGCTGCAACAAACATTTTTATTTGTGCATACTAACAAGTTGTTTGTACTAAGAACAATTAATTTCTCTAAGCTAAAATTGTGGAAACAAAATTGTTAACTAAAATAAAATTGTACAGTAAGATTTTAAGCAAATCTGCCAAATCCTTTCTAGAAAAGTCTTACAAATTACATCGGTACATTTTGACCAAGTGTACATGAAAATACCTGCATCCTCATATTTTTGTAAAGACTGGATATTACCAATCTTTTTAAATGCTGCCAGTACCAAGGACAAAAACATATGACATTGTCTTAAGTTATATTTCTATTCATTATTTATATTTCTTCTTGTTGAAATGACTATTCACATCTTTTGCCCATGTTTCTACTAGGTTGCCTAGTTTTTTAATAGATAATTTTGGTGTTTATTATATATAATAAAATATATTATATTTTAAAATAGTTGCTAAAAAATTTTCTCCTGATTTTCCACCCTTAACTTTTCTTTTTCTTATCATTTGGCACTGGCTAGTTTCCTCAATAATATTGAAGGTTGAGGTGGGTGGATCACATAAGGCCAGGGGTTCCAGACCAGCCTGAACAATGTAGTGAGACATCTCTACAAAATATATATATATATATTTTTTGAGTTGGAGTCTCACTCCGTCACCCAGACTGGAGTGCGGTGGCATGCTCCCGACCACCACAGCCTCGACCCGCTGGGCTCCGGCGATCCTTCCGCCTCAGCCTTCCAAACAACTGGAACTACAGGCACGCGCTACCATGCCCAGCTAATTTTGGATTTATTGTAGGGATGAGGTCTCACCAAGTTACCCGGACAGGTCTTGAACCCACGGGCTCAGGAAATCCTTTGTTTCTTGCTCCACTCAGGAGCAGCAGGAATGGAGCAGAAATGAAGCAGGAAATGAAGGCAGGATTCATGTTTTACTAAAATGATTTGCATTCATATGTTCTATATTTTGAATCAGCCTTGGACACCTGGGGTAACCCCACTTAGTTATGATATACTTTAAAAGTATATTTATAGGTTCATTTTGCTAATGTTTAACTTAGAATTTCTGTGTCTGTGTTCATAAATAAGTGTAAGCTATTCTTGTGTAGTAGTAATATTCAGGCCATGTCAGCACCAGTTAGGTGAATTAGAATGGTTTCTATTTTCCCCATACTTTGAGTTAATTAATATAGCATAGAGATCATTTATTCCTCAATTGTAGAACCATCTCTATTTGTGACTGCTATGGTCTAAATGTTTTGTGTTCTCCTACAATTCATATGTTGAGACCTAATCCCCAATATATTATGATGTGGGGCCTTCCGAGAGAAGATTAAGTCATGAAAGCAGAGCCCTTACTAATGTGATCAGTGCCCTTATACCATAAGAGGCCTGAGGGAGCTTGTTTGCCCCTTCCACCAACATGAGGACACAGTTAGACGACACCATCTGTGAAGCAGAGAGGGAGTCCTCACCAGACACTGAATTTGCTGGCACCTTGATCCTGAACTTCCCAGGCTCTGGAACTATCAACAATAAAATTATTGTTGTTTATAAATTACCCAGTCTAAGGTGTTTTGTTATAGTAATCATAATGGACCATGGCCTTATATAAAAGATAAAGTGGCTGTAATCTCGGCATTTGGGGAGGCTGAGGAGAGAGGATTGCTTGAGACCAGAAGTTTGAGACCAGCCTGGGTAACATAGCAAAACCCCATCCCTCCTCCTCCCCAAAAAAGCGTATTTCCTCTCAGATCAACTTATATTTTCTAGAAATCATTTTAATTTACAGGTTTAAATTTATTAGCTTAAATTTACTATTCATCTTGGACTTTTGGGAGTCTACTTCATACCTATAATTATGTCTCTTCCTCATTTCTAATGCTGATAATTTTTTTTTTAACCTTAGTCAGACATTCTAGACTTTTGATATTTTTGGTTCTTTCTCAAAAAATCAGCTTTAAGTTTTATTCAAATTTACTCCACCCCCTCATTTTATTCATCTGTTTTTTTTCTTTAGTAATGCCCTTTCTTCCATTTTCCTTATGTATTTTAATTTTTCTTCCATAAGTTTTATGAACTTTATACATGATTTATTTCTATCCAACCTTTTCTTATTTTCAAATATATGCATTCCTGGATGCATTTTCTCTGAGTATATGTAGATTTTGGCTTGTATTGTTTTCACTGTCATTCTTGTTGTAGTGGTTAAATAAACTAGCTCTGGATCATGCTGCTAAGGTTCAATTCCCAACTCTGTTGTTTATGGACTGTGTGCCCTTGGGCAGGTTACTTAACAGAGCTTTGTATTTCAGTTCCTCATTTTTGAAATAAGATGATAATGAAATCAACCTCTCAAGATTACTGTGAAAATAAAAAGATAATTCACACAGATTGCTTAGCACAATGATAGTTGTATAGTAATGTTTAATAAATTTTAGGTATTATATTTCTAAATAATTCATAATTTCATTTTAAGTTTCTTGTATTAAAAATATTGACATTTGGTCTATTTGTTTACTGATTCTAAATTTTATTGCAGTGTGATCAAAGACTGTGATCTGAATGATTTCTTATCTGGAAATTTAACATTTTCTTTGTGTTTTAACAGCTGGTTAATGTTTCATATGTGTTTGAAGAGACTGTGCATTCACTATTTACCGCATACAAAGTTCTTTATTCTATCAAGTGTCTTAATTTTGTTATTCAAATCCTCTCTACCTTTACTTTTTTCTACTTGATCTGTCAATTTCTGAGATATGTGTGAAAGTCTTTCAAAATAGTTGTGTATGTTTCATTCCAACTTATATTTCTATCATTTTTTATTTTTATAAGTTATACTATAAACATGACTTTTGACATTATATTGTTAGATTTATAAAGGTTCATTATTAGTAGAGCTTTTTATAGAATTGTAGTTATCCTCAGTATATTCTTTATCTTGTGAAATCCTTTTTTGTCTAACATTAATGCTACCACATTTGTTATCTTTTTATTAGTACTTGCCAGATATATCCTTGTATGCTATTTTATTTTCAACCTTCTTTTTAGATGTATTTCTTCTGAATAACATATAATTAGATTTGCTGTTGTTGTTTTATCAAATTTGAGATTCTTTTTCTTTATTAAAGAAATGTTATATACTTGTCATGTATTGCAATAATTAATGGTTTGACTTTTTTCCTGTCATTTGCTTATGCATGTGTGTGCCTGCGCGCGATCACACCTTTAGAATGGCTTTCCTGTTTCTCCATCATACCTTGTCCCTGTCATTTTTATGATGTAATAATCAAGAACAGGGGTTGGCCTGCTCCCTCCTTTCATAAATAAAGTTTTATTGGAATAAATTCATGTTCATGCATTTACATATTTTCTACGGCTGCTTTCACACAACAACAACAAAGCTGAGCAGTTATAGCAGAGACGATTTAAACCACAAAACTGAAAATATTTACTGTCTGGTCTTTTATAGAAAAAGTCTGCCAACATTTAATTGAGATTTTAATTTTTATGTTATTAATTTTAGGTATATGCCACATTTAGACAGCTACAAGTCAACTCATTTCTTTCCTCTCCACTGGTTCTTGAACCCTAAATCTTCATCTTTCTTGGATTCATTATTTATTTTGTCAAAGTTTATACTACAGTCATCCTTTCAAAGAGATCCTATTGGTGATACAAATCTGCTGAGTTTTTTACTTCAAAAACCATGTTTTTAAATTCCTAAGGTCATTGTTTGCTTCATTTTCTTGAATGTAATACCTTGAACCTCTTTGAGATAACTTGTTATATTTGTAATACTTATAAGTATATATTTTACTTATAATAATACTTTTATTAAAATTATAAAGTAAAGTTCATAAAATGGCCAGGCTTGGTGGCTCAGCCTGTAATCACAGTACTTTGGGAGGCCAAGGCGAGTGGATTGCCTGAGCCCGTGGGTTCGAGACCAGCCTGAGCAACTTGGCAAACTTTCGTCTCTATAATAAATAAAAAATTAGCCGGGCGTAGTAACCCGCACCTGTGGTTTCGGCTACTTGGAAAGCTGAGGCGAAAGGATCACTGGAGTCCCGCAGGTCGTGGCCGTGAGTGTGCCACAGCACTCCAGCGTGGGTTACAGAGCGAGACTCCAACTCATTAAAAAAAAATATATATATATATATATAATAAATTTGTACTTAACTAAATTTGTATTTAACTATGTAAAATTTATTAACTCTCTTTTCTTAGGTTTCTTTTTTTTTTTAATTTACTGAGTTTGGTGCCTCTACAGTCTTTTATTAGCCTTATATTTGCTTATTCTTGTACTTTATAAATGAGAAGTCCTGTTAGCTCTTCTACTGCTTAATGTGGGTTGACTGGTGATTAGAGGGGAGGGGAAGAGCATTCTGCTAGGGAGAGTGTTTATTTTCAGACTGAGGAGTCCCTCTGTGCCTCCTGGGATCCACTGCTACTGCTCTGTTCTGTGGCTCCCAGGACCCACCGATTTACTACTTTAATCTGTTCCAAGCAGGAGAAGGGAAAGGCACTAGCCGTCCAGCGGCTCCACATTGAGTGTCTCGATTACTCTGGTTATTACTCTAGGACACCCTATTTACCAAGTCTGCTCTCTCTGAGAAGGCACTTTGCGCTTCCCTGAAATTCCTTCTACCTCTTCAGCAGTCTGGAGCCCATGAGTATTTATGGTACAGCTGCTCTAATTTGTCTTTCCAAGGCTTAATGCCACCTCCTAAAAATTTCTCAGACACTAATGGCACTTTTTTGTGCCCAGTTCTGTTACCAATTAACCCTCTCTCTCTTAATCTTTTCTGTCATTTCATAATATTTGGTAGAGGTAACTTTCCTGCAGTCTGACATCTTGAGTTAATCTTCATACACAGAATTTTTCAATTAGCTCTTTCAAAACACCATTAAATATAATTTGTAGGAGATAACCTATGTTCTTGCCATTTTTATTTCAAAACATTTTAAGAGATACTCAGATTATCTTTAGCGTAGAAAGAAAATTGAAGCCCTACTCCACCAATATCTCTGAGGGAATTTAAAATGATAAAATTTCATCAGCTATAGTGGAAAGGGGTTTTTAGTCTTGAGTCATTTGCCTTTAAAAATAGATTGGGTAGTCTATTTATTTTAAATGTGTTCTTTCAAGTTGCAGAAGAGCTGTTACTTTTAGCCACTTTCTCCACCTGATACATTGGGCAGGGATCAGTAACATTTTCAGTCAGAATGATTTGGCTAACAAGCTCATCCTGTTTTGGAATTCTGCCCCCCCTCTCTGCCCTGCCTTGATCCCTGACTGCTGAGTAGCCTATTCAGAGTACATCAAAGCTAACTTTAAAGTTTTAAAACCGATTAACAGAACCCTTCCTAGGGTACCTAGAAAGCATAGACCTTGACCCCCAATATTATCTGGGCTTTAAGTCCCTGAAAAGAGTAGCTGGTGTCACCGGTTTTCTTTAGGGACTGCAGGAGAGATATGTGTTTGAAATTCCTATGAATACTCTGAGCTTTTCCAACAGATTACGGACACCTTCCCTTCTTTCTCCTTTTTCAGTGCTGGGACTGATATTTGGAGGGGTTTGTGGTCAAACACCTCTGTATACTCCCAGAACTCTGAGTCAGCATTTGTTGAGACTCTCAATGTTACTTACTCAATGTAAGCAGACGATATTTTTCTTTCCATCCAGTGGTGCCCTTCTCACTATCTGCTGTGCCCCAATCTCAAACTAGCAGGGTTTTAATGTCTTTCCATGCTCTGATCATGGAATTTCCCACGGCACCTACCTCAGTTACAGTGTGGCTTTCAGTGGCCACAAAAGCCTGTGCTTTACCTGTGCTTTATCATACTTTAAAGCAGTGGCACAATAACAATAATGAATCCGCTGCCAACTTTGGGTTTCAAGACTCATGTCAGTGTTAGGGACCCTTGTCCTCTACCATCACCCTAGTCCCTCCTTTTTCCTCTCCACCTCCCCAAAAATAGAAAGTAAGGGAAATTCATATTTATTTGCCTCTTACTATGTGTAAAGCATTTTCAGAGTATTTTCAGGGCATTTTCAGAAATAAGTAGTTTTCATTAAACCCCCTGTGGCGACAGTGTGAGGGAGTTCTAATTCCCACTTTGACCAATTAGAAAACTGAGGCTCAGAGAAGTAAAGAACTTGCCTAAGATGGCAGAAGTGGTGAAAGTTAGGGCCAAGATTTGGATCCTGGACTCTAAGCTCGGAAGCCCAGGGGGAATCTTCTCAAGAGTGAGCCTCAAGCCTGGTCTGCCCAAAAGTGTGGATCTGAATTCAGATGAGCAGCTAGAGGCAAAAGGAAGGATATAGTCAACTATTTTCCTTAAAAGGAACAGGGCTGGTCAGAGTACCTTTAAAACTGGAGAATCATAGCACCAGATGTCAAGCTGAACAGACAAAATTGACTGCTTAAAAATTTTTTGTAGAGTCATGGAGACATGAATTTTAAGTATGAATTAGCTAAGTTCTCAGCTCCTCTCCCATTGTTATAGATACGTTATTGAGCCTTCTTATTAGCCCATTCTGTTTTTCCTGGCATTCTGCTCTTATTTCTTGGCCAAAACAAAAGGAGCTTTTTCTAATTCAATAACTCAATTCAACAAGCATTTATTGTTTGGTTATTTTGTGGTAGGGACTATATTATATACTAAAGATATAGAGAAGAGTAAAAACATGCTTTATGACCACATATAGTTCATCATACTGGGAGCCAGGGAGAGGGACCGTAGATACAAGAAACAGGCAAGTAAACCTATAGTGACCATACAATGAGATAGTGTCTGTGACATAAAGCTTCACAAGGTGCCAGAGAACCACAAAACCTGATCAGAGGTGGGTAGGAAATGGATAAGGGAAAACTTCTGAGAGGATGCATCTCTTGACAAATGAATGAGTCCTTCAGACCATCAGGACCATAACTATAGGTGTAAGCCTCTTTCTGGGGAGGAAAGTTTCCCACTAAACTAAAGGAGTTATAGAAGCCTGCTTCAGAGGGCCTAAGAAGATAATTCAGTGGCTAGAACTGCATAGGAACCTAAGTGAACTTTTCATTCCCTAGCTTTCTTCAAGTTTCTATGAGGTCACGTGTATGTCTGTTCCTGGGTCTCCGTGTGGTCCTTCTGGATTTCCCCGAGGTCTGGCCAATAATCTGTTCTTCCTCATTTGTGCCCCCTTCCTCTGGTGCTCCATCAGAAATTCTACTCAGTTTCTCTCAGTCCCTGGGTCTATTGCTCCTACCATTACTAAGCAACTATCTTATCTTCTGTGAGCCTTTTCAGCTTGTCTTCTCACAGTTTCTGCTTACATATTGCCTCTACTGGTTGCTTGCTTTTGTCTAATGGTTTCTGAACTTAGCTTTCTCTCATACATCTTTCAGCTACTGTTTTTACTGCCAGCTGCCTCACCCTCTCTCCTTATCATATTCATATTCCTCCCAAAAGAAATCAATTCACTAACCTCTTCCTTGGGCAAAGCTTTTATATTCAGCTAGTTTATAGGCCACTGACTAGCCAGGAGATTGGTTGTCTTGATGTTAGATGTGGAGCCCTGTTCTGATGGGAAGGGGGCAGGGTTTCAAGAGACACCAATAGAGTCAGCTTTAGAGGAGGCCCATGGATATGGCTGACAACCTGAAGTTTGGCAGATTCAGGAGGATGATGCTACAAACTAGAGGCACTAAAAACGGAGAAAAAAAACATATTAATGCCAACCATTGGCATAATAACTTCAGGTGATGGTAAGCAAAAAAGGATGAAGAAAAATAGAAAGTTCCTGGGAATAAATGTATTCCTGTACAAGAAAGGGCACAGAAAATAGATATATTCTAGGAAAGGAAACAGATTGACCCACTTCATAGGAAATGGCCTTTCCTGAAGTCCCTATGGAGAAAGTCAGTCCAAAGACATCTTCTTCTCAAACATACAAGAGGTGACACACAGAGTATGGTGTCATGGTTACTTGGCCTAGCCAAGTTGGACACATACCCAGTTATTAATCATATACTAACCTGGATGCCACTATGAAGGTATGTATTTTGTAGATGTGATTAATATTTATAATCAGTTGCCTTTAAGTGAAGGAGATTATCCTGGATAATCTGGTTGGGTCTTATCCAATCAGGCGAAAGGCCTTATGAACAAATCTGAGATTTTCCTAAGGAAGAAAAAAATTGGCCTTGATGACATCCAATTAAAGTGTGTGTTAGACTGCTGACACATATGATGCTGGAAAAGAAAAAAAGAAAGAAAAAATTCCACCTGTGGTTACAGCCTCCACTGTCCAAGAGTTTTGGGACTTGGCCTGCCCTACAGATTTCAGACTTATCAGTCCCCACAATCAGGTAAGCCAATTCCTTTAAAATATATAAATACACACACACACACACACACACACACACGTTCTCTGGTAGAACCTTGCTTTGTACAGTGAGTATGGAAGCATAAATTCTTCAGACTAACTTCAACAGACTTGGAGTTTGGTATCCTATGTAAGCTTTATCGTCAGTTGTTCAATCCAATTAGGCCAGTCTCCTGCATCATGTGCACGCTCATTTTTCTGCTTCTAGTCACAGTACTTTTTCCCTTCTGACTTGTCTCCACTTTCTTCCACCTTTGTAAATCCTTCTTTTTTTTTAGAGTCATAGTATCACTCTGTTGCCCAACTGGAGTGCAGTGGCACATTCACAGCCACCCCAGCTTCGACCTGCTGGGCTCTGGTGATCCTTCTGCCTCGGCCTTCCAAGTAGCTGGAACTACAGGTGCGTGCTACCACGCCTGGCTAATTTTAGTAAATCCTTCTTTTTATTCACACTCTAGCTCCAAACCAAGTCCTCTGCTCCAATTGTTCTTTCTTTGTCTAAACTCCCTTAGCAGTGCCATTCATTGAGTTTCTTAATCTTACATATCTTACTGTTTTGCACATACTGTCCACCACTTGGAGGTATAAATTTGCAAGTACAAATTGGGTGTGTAAGAAATGTCACGTTTCATTATTTTCTTTAAATCAAATTAAATTTATCCCAGGAGTAAGTGATCATAACCTTAATTCTGCTGGGGTAGACAGAAATCCAATCCTAGTTATTATTGGGTTTCATTCTCTTCCTAGTTTTGGAAGACTTTTCCTAGAGTCTGGAAGACATATGTTGAGCCTGGAAAATGGGAGAAGATGGATGTTGATATCTCATTTTTTTAAGGGTACATGGTCTCTAGAAACTGGCAAACTCTTCTGCTTATGGGCCAAAAGGAGCAAGGAGATCCAGCTTCCCTAGGGGCACCATGCATCCATCTGAGGTTCAATCTCACCCTGGGGCACTTTCAGGAAGCAAGGCTGGTATCCCCATTATTAGAACCCTGATCTTTGACTTTTCTCTAGTTTGGGGGCTTTTTCCCCACAATTTCATGTGCCCATGATTCCCTTCTTCCTTTTTTTTCTTCCTCTCTCTGCCCAGATGAGCTTACCTTTTTTAACCCCCTAACAAAATCTACTCAAGGTGCAAGGACCTGGAAGGCAGATTGCTGGGCACCACTCCAGCGATAACACTGACACTGCATTGTAAGGAGTCCTGGTCCAGAAGGCTTCATTTACAATGTGAATGGTGCCTCCTGGAGTTATCTAAGGAAGAGTCCCTGTCAGACAACTTTTGGCCTAGTAACACAAAAGTCCCTTGAAGCCTGCTTGGAATAGAAAGGAGGGAAAATATAAGAAGCACAAAAAGCAAATTAATAGCTCAATAAATTATCTATCATATGATTAATGTTTTTGTTTGCCTCTTGTATTTTTATTTTACTTTAAAAATTATGTATGAGCTGATATGCTCAATGTTCCAATTAGGTTATGAACTTCTTGGAAATGGGAAAAATATTTTATTTACCATTTGCTTTTTTAATCTTCCTGAGACCAAAACATAGTAGGCTTTTAAAGGTGCCTTGAAATGAAGTGAGGAAGGATAGAGTTTATGCATTATTGGTTAGGCTCCACCAGTTTAGATTGCACCATTATTGACTTTCTCATTTTAGGACTAGCTCTGATGTCTTTTCATTGTCACTTTTAGAGTTAGGCAAATATGCTTTTTCTTTACCAGCTTCTGTTTACAGCCACCGTGGGCCTGAATTTCGGAGATATCAAATTTCTATTTGGGACCTTTTGGCCTCAAGTAAAAGTAAACACTTCCTTTAAAATTCAGACAGATGATATTAACTTGAACCTTCTTTAATATAAGAGAATTGAAGGTCACAACATAAACATGTATATGATACCAACAGTGGAAAATTTCTAAGGGAAATCAAAGCAGTAGCAGGCATTAGTTTCATCATACCTTTCACTTGAAGAGCTAAGTACATTGTGTGAACTTTATCCCATTAATCCTTAGAGATAAGCAAAGGGACTTGAAAGAATGGCTTGTAGAGATAGGGTCACATAGTCAGGTAGAGACAATGTTGTTAACAGTCTGCTGCCTTGCCAGTATTTGAATAGCCAGGCCATTTCACCTTAACTGACTATTGTCTTAATGACATAATGAAATATTTGTGCTCTGACAGGAGAACCCACATCACACTTACATTAGTACTTCTGGTATTGAGAACATTTATCCAAATTTGCCAATATTCACTTAGTTTTGAACCCTCCAACTTCCCTCTTCCTTAATCTTGCTTCCTCTTTTATTTTTCCCCTCTCTGCTCCCTCCTACATCGCCCTCTCTCTGAAAACTCAATCGCATTACAGCACTGAAACTTAATATATCAGTCCTCCTAAGACTACTTGCTTTTGAAAGACAACAGCTTAGCCCAAATAAATTAACGATCATTTTTTGCTATCAAGGAAGGAGATTTGGGAGCAAAGGTGGTAGTGGAAAGTCTTCCTTCCTTGTTCTCTTAAATAACAACATGTAGGTGATGACACATTCTACTTTCATCTCCTGGAGGGAAAAATTTGCAATGGAAAAAGGTAGAGGAAAAGGAGAAAAGAGGATGAGGAGAATATTTTTTGTTTTTAAGGGGGGAAAACCTTGAAAATAAGATAGAACCTTATCCTTTCCATATCTGGTAAACCACCATAATTTGTGGCAATGAAATGTACTCTTTAGGCACTTCACCAATATTTACCAATAATGAAACCTATTTCAGGTCTCTCTTCTCTTGACAGAACAATCACAACTAATAATGTAGACTAACATTTTATAAAATAGGCTTGTGTCTCCTTCCCCTTCTTTGCCCTCCCTTATACTCCATGAATTATCTGATCACAAAACTAACATGGGGCTATACATTATTCTCTCATCAAAATGTACCTTTTCTTGGCTTCACAACCAGTGTTCACGCTGTTCCCTTTACCTGAAATCATCTTTCCTCTGTTGCTCTGCCTATTCAACTCCTACTCATCCAGTGGGACCCAATTCAAATGTTAGCAACAAGGCCTTCTCCAAACAGCTCTCTTACCCTGAGCAGGACCAATTCCTCCCTCCATTACGTCTCCATAGCACTAGTGGACATGATTATATTTTGGAACTGGTCATCTCATATAACAGATAGATGCTACTATGTCCCTCTACTCCACAAAATATAAACTACTTTGGGACCAGATCTTATTTATTCATATTTTCTGTGCCTGGCACCATTATGTATCAAACATGGTAAACGTACATGTTACTGTCTAGACAGTATAAAAAGTTTAGTTTCATAAAGGAGACAAGGTTTACAGACATAAGAGCAAGAGAGTATAATGTGCTGGGTTAGGAAAATGAAGATTAGGTAACTACTGAGTTCAACAAATATTTATTAAATACCTAGGAGTCAGGAATTACTAAGATAAATAAGATTACTACCTTTGACATGCTCACAATCCATTTTGAAGATTCTCTTTATTGTCTACAGCACTTCCTTGGTTTACGAACCACATTACATACGGTTCCTTACAACAACCCTGTGAGATAGGCCATTATTTTCATTTTTATAGAGATGAGAACAGAGTTTAAATTTCCAGGTCTTCTGACTCTGAGACCAGAGTTGTTCTTCCCCACTACATCAGTGTTCCTTCAAATTTTCTACTGGCCTACACTTTCGCAGGAGGGAATAATCCTATGTTCCTAGGACTGGGAAACACAAACTCAAAATCTAAAGTAATCTTAAAAGTTGATGCTTACGTTCTCACTGAGTCAAACTGAGGCTCTGAGAAAATGAGCTGTATTGTTTCTGGGTCCTTGAGGGTCCTTAGTAAAGGGTTCCCTAACCGGAGGAGTACACAATTTGAGAAGCATATGGCTACACCCCTACCGCCATTCAAAGTCTCTGGGTTTGTCTTGAGTCCCCAATCCCAAATTTTGGGCAACTGCATCAGGTTTCTTGTGGCATAATTTTATTCACAGTCTTCTCCGAAAACTGTAACAAAACACCCACCGTGTTAAGTGAGCAGTGAGGGCTGACCCTTTCCTCCCTGAAAGCATGTCTCATTCTGGTAATAAGTTCTCTTCGGTCTGACACTATCTGCCACCCCTTTCATTGCTGGTTGGACCTAAGAGTCTCCTCCAACTACCTGCGGGTCCTTGAAGGCCCAAAGGCGCAACACACTCTGGTCAGCACCACCACTAGAGGGCAGCTTGGGGTTGCAGCTCTGCTGAGCCCTCTGGTGGTCGCTGGGGTAATGTGACTCTTTTATGGAACCTATTAAAAACTCTCAAAAGTTGCACTCGGGAAGCCAGCCTGTGTGACACCGGTAGCGAACTTTAAAAAAAAAAAAGTCTTGGTTCTCAGCTTCCTTTTCTCACGGCCTTTGCAGTCCTCAGATACATTACCTTCCTTGGATGAGTCTCCCACTCTCCAAGGATCTCCCCTTCCCAGGGTGTGACAACTTGGATCCATCATTCTCTTTTGGCAAGGTAAAGAATTAGAACCTGGGGGACTTGGCAACTTTCTCCAACGCCTTTTTACTTTCTCCAACTTCCCCAGGGATATAAGGCTTATAACATAAACACACACACACACACACACACACACACACACACACACCCGATGCATTCAAGATTTTTCAGTGTAATCCCGGTTTCCGCATAGCTTGCAGGCTCTGGGATTAAACTCCCAGGATTCAAATCCTGCCTCCCGCATTTACTAATTGGGTAACTTTAAGAATGTTATTTAACCTCTCTAACCTTCCATTTATTTCATCTGTAACATAGGGAGAATAATAGTACCTACATTATGTATTTTGGGGGCGGAATAATTATGATCATGTATAGAAAGTGCTAGTCTGGCACACTGAGTGTTGAACAAACGTTGGCTACTTTTATTCTTCATTGCTTCTGTCTAGTGCATACCGTGTCTACCAATCTGGTCCAGAAAAATAGTCTTTACATGGGAAATAAAGGCACATATGCAAAATGAATTTCATCAACAACCTACAGCTTCCTAAAATGACTAAGCTAATAGTGACCCTAGGTTATGGAAAAAGGGGCTCATTTGTGGGATACAATTAGTGCAATAGGTATTTGGAGCAAAAAAGAAGCCAAGAGGCTTGGATCCTCACAGAGGAAATGCATTTTGCACACAGGTATCCTTCCTCACACCCCCCACCCCACCCCCTTACCATGTGCAAGCATTCAGTGTGAGTCTGAGCCTTGAGTCTGTGGACCAGGCCTGAGGGCATAATGGACAAAAGCAAGAGGGCCAAGGCAGGGAACTGAGAACTCAAAGGCCAGGCAACCCAAGCCAATCAGATTCACCACCTACCAGGAGTCTGAAAGGTGAAAAAGCCTCACAGCCCAAAGTCCATGCACAGCAGGAAAGTGGCCAGAGAATCTGACAGGTAGAAACCTGACGGAAACTTTACCAGAAAAGTTAAAGCTGAAGGGCTCATAACACCCACAGGTCCAGAGAAAGGTCAGTGTGAGCTGAGCAGCTGTTCCATCTGGTGCCAGAGGCCTTGGCTGGTGTCTTCTACACTCAGACAGCTCAGGCCTCCCTAACCAGCCCCACCTAGTAAAGCCAATTCTTCTACTCTTAAAGGGGACTGGCTTATTTGTGGCAAGCAGTCTTACTCTCAAAGGGCAAAGCTATCTCTTAGGTATGAATGGGAAGGGGGGGAGTGGTGCAGAGTGTGCATGTGCGTGTGTTGGGGGGCGGTGTTCAGCTGGCTCCAAAGTAAGGAGCCTGTGGCTAAAGCCTGAGCCTCCATGTTGTGAGTACTACACGCGTTTCTTTCAGAGACAGGCAGGGGCCTTGGCTGCCAGGGACCCTGACAAGCCTCGACTTGAGCTATGCCTTAGAGCCTGGGTTGAATTGGGAGCGGTATAAAGAAGGAGGGAGCGCATTCCTGGAAAGGGGGTGGGGTGGGGAGGTGGAGGGGAACAGCATGAGCAAAGGCACGAAGGAAGAATGTATCTGCTGCGCGTTGAGGATGGCATGGAGACTTCACTGATTGGAGCCGGGAGTTCTTGCAGAGGGATGGAGGCAGCTATGATTGGATAGCTAAAGTGGGGCCAGATTTGGAGGGCTTTGAATGCCCGACCGAGGAGCACTCTACCCAGCTCCTGACTTGCGATTTCCGTCCAAGACCAAATTACCTAAAGGGTGGCTAATTCCAACGGGTGTTCTTTGGGGGCTTCTGAAAAGTCAGCTTATCCTCTTACCTGCTTCACTTCTCTTCATTTACTCAGGGAGGAAGTAATCCTCACGGGTCGAGGGGAAGGGGGAAAATAACGTTGATTAATTTCACTTCACTTGCTTTGAAGATGAAAAGAAAATTCCATTTCCACGCCAAATATTAAATTTGGTTTCTCCTCCTCCTCCTCCTCCTCCTCACGCAAGTGCTCTTTCTCTCGCCAGCACCTCCCCCACGTTTTCCTGCTCTCCCCCAGCTCGGCCAGTCCCCTCCCGGCCCTCGGCGGCGTGCCTCCCCGGCCCGCCGGCCCGCGCCTGCCCTCCGCACCCGTGCGCCCCCCTCCCGGCCCCCCGCGCCCGCACCCCGCACACACTCGTCCACGCCCCCCCGGCGGAGCGGTAGGTGTTGTGCGGTCTGCGCCGGGCCGCAGTGCGGCTGCGCGCACTGGGCTGCCTCCGGGGCTGGCAGGGCAGCGGCGGCCGCGGCGGCGGCGGCGGCGGGGCCGGGAGCGAGCGGCGGCGGCGGCGTGGGGAGTGGCGTGGAGCGGAGCCTGGGGCTGCAGCAGCGCGGGGACCCGGGAGTAGAGAGCCCCGGGAACGAGGAAGGCAGGCCGGGCCGCGGAGTCCTGAGCAACCGTTCTCCTTGGATTTCGGGGGGAGCCTGCCCCCACCTCGTCCACGAACGACCCCTCCTCACCCCGCCAGCCCCGGCCGCAGACGCGAGGAGGCGGCGGCGGCGGGGGGCTGAGGGGCGCCGCCATGCCTCTCCCGCGGTGAAGCGCCCCGGCCGTGCGGAGCCGCTCGGTCTCCCCGGTGATGTCCCCCAGGCGGCAGGCGAAAGCGACTCACTCGAGCCCTGGGGTAAAGGCCTAGCTTATCCAGCTTCCTTCCTCCTCCTCCTCCTCCTCCTCTTCCCCTCCCCCTCCTCTCTCCCCTCGTCCTCCCCCTCCCCGTCTCTTCCCTCACCCTTCCCCGCGCCCCCATCTTCCCTCCCTGCCTCCCTCCCACCCCTCCAGCCGCGATGGCAGAGGAACAACAACAGCCGCCACCACAGCAGCCTGATGCCCATCAGCAGCTTCCCCCCAGCGCCCCCAACTCGGGGGTGGCCCTGCCAGCCCTTGTGCCCGGGCTGCCAGGGACAGAGGCCAGCGCGCTGCAACACAAGATCAAGAACTCCATCTGGTAAGAGGATCCTCCGTCGCTGGGGTAAAAAAGCCCAGGCACATTTCTGCTGCAAAGGGGGTGGGGGGCGGCGGGCGGCGGGCGGCGGGCGGCGGGCGGGGGAGCTGAGGAGGAGGCTGATGCATTCATTGAATGTGGGTTTCCCGAGTCGGGTGCATATTTGTAGGACCTCTGGAGGTGTGGGGACTTCGCATCAGCCCCTGGTCTGGACCTTAGCCAAAAAATGCTTTTACCCCCCTCCTCAATTATGAGTGCAGATATACAAGTAATTTGTGTTTTTCACTTAGTGCAAGAGGAATACGGGTCGAAATTAAGTCATATTGCATGGTGGTAGCGTGAATTTGGAACTGGGGGAGGGTGTGAAATGTGTTTACTCCTTTTTGCAGTCATAGAGGGAGGAAGAAGTGTATTGTGAATTTTTCACCAAGCAGACAATTGTGCGTAAGAATATTAATATGCAGCACAAAACCAATGTATCTCTTCCTTTCACTTGGGTTAGCTGCTGTTTCTGGATGTTTTTGCCTGCTTTGTTCTGATATGAAATTTCCCTTCTAGGGAGTTTATTCGTGACATTGATTGTGAAGAAAGTGCTTTTTTGGTATAAAATATTTTAAGGTGGTAGTTTACACTAAAAAATAATTGTTTTATTAAAAAATGGGGAATCAAATGTCTTGCCATTTTGTGTGTCTTTTTAAAGAAACTATAGATGGACTGTTCTTTGCTATTCTTGTATGAAAATTTCCAATATTTCAGCATTAGATTCAACTCTTAAAGACTGGTGGCAGTCTTTTAATAATTAAATACACTGAGTTAAGTCCATCCTCTGTTAGGGCCATTGCAAAAATTCTGTGAACATGAACTTACATTATTTTGTAGGATTCTTCATTAAGTGACATTTTTTTAAAAGTGTAGCACTATTTTTAAAATGTAAAGCAATTGTTAGAATTTGGTCTAAGAGGTTGTTTTTACTATATGTTTAAAAAGAGAATTAAATGTGGTATTGAAAATAAGCCCTATTTGGAAAATAGAAATTTTGCAGGTCCATTAATTGAATCTGACTACTAAGATATTAAAGCTCCTCACTTTTATGGTGCAATTAAAATATATATGTATATCATAAAGCAACTGGCATTACATGCACAGTACTTACACATTTAAAAAACAATGACAATTTTTAAATTAAGGTTTGTTATATAGTAATTTTCATTATTTTCTTGGCATGTATCCATGTTATGATGCTAACATGAAATAGGTCAGTGCAGGCTTTAATAGTTTCATACTACACAGTAGTTGGCAGTTGAATAGCTTGTTTTCATCTTTAATTTTAAATGAAGTTTTAATTTAATTTTAAAGTGAATTTCTTTGGTTTTGACAATAGTCATGTTGTGGCAACTTGAATAGGCCAGATAAATATGAGTGTGTGTGTGTGTGTGTGTGTGTGTGTGTGTGACAGAGAGAGAGAGAGAGAGAGAGAGAGGGAGGGAGAGAGAGAGAGAGGGAGAGAAAGAGAGAGGCAGGCTTTCTTCAGTGGATGCCCTCACCCCTTTTTAAAGCTGTAATTTAAAACAAGAGATGTCTAATTTCCTGCTTACCTTCAAGGTTTCCGCAAAAGCTGAGTTTTGTTTTTGTTTTTTTTAACCTCTATTAACATGATGTAACTTAACTTAGTGTCTCTGAAATCATCGTTAAATTGAATTAAGCACTCTGGTTTTTACATTCAGATGTGGGACATCCAAGTTAAAGGACTGAAATCTTTTCAGAACGGCAAATTTTAAAAAGTTGAATTAGTAAGGTATATTTTATTATGAGAACAATAGGGGAATGGAATCTTCAGTTTATAATTTTAAAATGAGAGTAAGTTGTAGAGGCAGCTGAGTGAAATGTTTGAATAGTGATAATGGAGTATATTTTTTAGTAAATCGTGTGATTTAGTTATTTCATTGATCATCAAGATTTACACATCAATTAGACCATAACTGCTCTGACTATAAAATGAGAAAAACTTCACTCCAGTTTCTGGTGCTTGCTCTGATAAACTAATGGGCAACAACTACCTTAATCCCCAAATGTGCAATTTTATGTTTTTATTTTAAAATTGTAATGCACACTTACTAGCATTTAACTTTCAACTTTAGAAATCCTATTTGCAAAAGTATTTTTTTAATATTTTAAACTTTAGAATTAACGTTAGTGAATAATAAACATTAGTGGATTTATGTAATATATAATCTCTAATTCTCTGCTCCACAATATTGGATTTATGTTATTTGTCAAGTGACTGTATAAAATAAAGATGTTAAAGAGTGAAAGTTTCTTTACTTTCATCTTCTCCTAAGAAATAATATATATGTATTAACTTAAATTGTTTTTAATAGGGTAAGATAATTTTGGTGTATCATTTCACTTTATTTGAGGCAATAATATTATTTTTACCAATTATTTTGTCACCTGATAATGCTCTGAGAGATTATCAGTTTTGTACTACTTCTTAATATCCTGTGGTGCTGTTACTAATGAAATTTAAAATTACATTTAAAATAAATGTGACATTTAAAGATTATCAAATGAATTTTACATTTAGGTTGATCATAGTTTCTAAATTACTGGGCTTGCAGATCACAAACAAGTCTGTACTTGTCCTCCTCTACAAATATAAATATAGTATGTGATGTAGGCCTTTCGCTGGACAATGAGTTATTTATTATCTCAGTTCATAATTAATTTTTTCTGTTTATTAAAACAACATGCTGTTTGGTAAAAGTATGCCCATTGTAATTTCAAGCACTGTATGAGTTTTTGAAGAAAAGTATTCAAAGTCGATTGGAAATTCTATTTCTTAAGAGTTTGAAATATAATGTATTTTAAGATAGTTCTAGAAAATAAAGTTAAAGCTAACTTGACGGTGTTGATATGTTTGTGTAATTATGTTTATGAATACCTTCAACTTAAGTCCAGGTTAGCAAGCCTACATGTTTCTTGACTTTATTCATTCCCACTCCGAAGACAAAAGGTCCAAATCACTTCACTCCTCACTTGTAAGGAGATTTATTTGTAGGGGTGTGCTTTAATACTGAATATGCTAAAAGAATGTTACTTGAATTTTTAAATGATAGAATCCTAAAATAAGCTTTTCATTAGAAAAAGAAAATTAGTAGCTCATGTCTTTTTTTCCTAAATGAAGACTCATACTGGTGACCTAAAACAAAACCACAACCCAACTGCAAAACATCTTTAACTTACATTGCACCCCTCTTTGGTTACCTCAAAAGAGAATACCAAAGCAAGTTTTCCCTTCCTTTTGTGTTCCAGCATCTTCATAGTTTAAGAAAAAAATATATATATATATGTATATGTATATGAAAAGCTGTTTTTAATTTAAGCAACAATAAAAAATTACTAAGTGTTTTTCTTTACCTTTCTAAAGCAGCTTTACTTGAAACTCTGATAGAATAAAATTGCTATGGAAAAAATACAATAGAGAAAATAGCATTTGAGATGCTTCTGCCTGTTTAGGATTAGTTATGTTTAAGAATAGATCATCCCTACATGGGTGGGAGTGAGTAACACATTGCAGTGAGACTGTAACATAGAGGTTAATCATCGCTAATCTGAAATCCAAAATACTCCAAAATCCGAAACTCTTTTAGCATGATATGATGCTACAAGTGAAAATTCCACACCTGATTTCATGTCACAGGGTGCAGTCAACACTTTGTATTATACATAAAATTATTAAAAGTGTTATAGAAAATTACCCTCAGACTGTGAGTATAAGATGTATATGAAACATAAGTGAATTTTGTCTGTAGACTTGGGTTCTGTCCCTAGGTTGTCTGATTGTGTATATGCAAATATTCTAAAATCAGAAAAAAAGAAAGAAAAACAAAAGCACAGTCTGAAACACCGCAGGTCCCAAGCATTTCTGATAAACTCTAATGTTTTTTGTAGAAAATAATATGTTTTACTCAAAGAAATTCAGGGATTCTTAAAAGAATTAGTCATTAATTGCTGTTTTTGTTTGTGTAACTTTATTCACAACTAAGACCTTATAAACCTTTTCTTGAAACAACCCTATAATATCATTTTTCTACTCATTTTATAGAAAGAGAAACTGAATGACAGGATTTATAGGATTCCTCTGATTCCTTATCAGATCCTGGAAACAGTGCTGGAGTCAGAGTTCCTTGTCTTATTCAATCCTGAATTTGGTACATTTTAGACTTAGAATTATAATCAAAGTAGAATTATATATGTGGTCCATTTTGGGTGTTTTCTAATTCTAATTTAAATCCAAATTGAGCAATTTTTAAAATTTGTTGTGATAACAATAAACATCTAGATATTAAATATTTAATCTTCTTTTCATCTTAGTTACAGTGAGCAAGTTTGATGATCCATAATGTTTACATAGTGATGCCATATTAGTTCTGATTTCTGTGTCCTGTCCTAGAACGCAGTAGTTCGGTTTTAGTTTTGTCCTTGGTTCTGGGTCAGGCCAGAGTTTATTAGCTCTGTCTGAGAAATAGCCATTCTTCCTTCAACTACAGTGGGAAACACTAGAAACTCATAACCTTAGCGTTTACTTGAAACCGTAGATCTGTGATCTTCATTTTTCTTGAGAAATGAAGACTGACTACCACATTAACTGGCTTTTCTATATTTTTGATTAGGTAATTAATACACTGTCTAACTGGAATTCAGTCTGTCTTCTATGCCAAATACGCAAAAGACTGAGGGTGCGTTATGCTTTTCCATATTTAGGCCGGTTGTGATGATAGTGTCCCAACATTAAGTGTTTCTGGTTCCAGAAAGAGGGCAAGGTTTCCAGAAAGAAGGCAAGTTCCTTGCTCTCCTAGGATTTGAAGTTGATGACATTGTCTAACCTAGTAAATAGAAAGGCAAGTTAAGCAATTTCAAGCCTGTTGATTTTTCTGGTCTTGTTTAAGTTAGGTAATGGATATGTATGTATATAAATAATTGACCAATTTGCTCTCTCCATTGGTAGGTGTCTTGAATGATAGTATGTGCAAGACTAATTTGTTTTCTGTCTGAATATTAGTTTTGGTATTATTGGGGAAAATGAGCTTCACTGTGGTAGAAGAGCCAGAAGAGTCTTGTTATGAGATATGCTTTAAATAAAAACCTATGTTACATTACTTGTTATGTTAGAAAAATAATGTTGCACATGAAAATTATACAAATAAAAATTAAAATAAGCTTTATCATTTGCCCAAATTTGAGCACTTTAAACAAGAACAGTATGTAAGTACTCAAATGAGTATTTCCTATATTCAAAGTACTATGCTGGAGACTGGTATTTGAGAAATGCCCATTCACTTGTAATATTAATCTTGTAAAATTAACCTAAGCAAAAATGTGCAATAAAACTTTTCTTTTATTTAATTAGGGGACCAGGGAAAGAAGTAACAAGAGTTAAAGTATGAATTCTGGGGAAAGTAGACCTTAGTTTCCTTATTTATAAAATGAGAATGTTAAATGACATTGCAGTTTCCTTTAGCTTAAATTTCTATAACTGTTACTAAATTAACATTGACAACAATAATAAAACATACCATAAGCACAGTGAAAAACTAACATAATTAACTTATCATTGCCAATCAGCAGAACATTTTCAGTGGATGGATTATTCAGATATGTCAGCATTTCCTCGGCTGTTAGCCCAGGAGGACTATATGAAGGGGTTATTCACTTATTGTTACCTTGTGTAAGGATTCTGTTATGTAGGAATAAGTCTTCAAATATTTATTGAGCATGTATTACATTTAAGGTATTCAAGGAGCCATTTATTGTGGAAAGATGTGTAAGGCTATGCAGTAATCTTGTTGGGGAGCTTAAGCTGCTGGTTGAGAGGAGGAAGTAAAGAGGCTGTTTGTATGCTTCTTTTGTATTCTTTATAAAGACATGCTCAATACTTAACCTTATCTCATAATAATAATGTAATATTTTAAGGCAATAGTGAATGTCATATTGTAAATTTGATTGTATAAATAAGAAAAGTGTATGTATTCTTAGAATAGTTTAGTATAGGATTGAGCATCACAACTATTCCTCTTCATCTATGGTAGATGTTTTAACAAGTAATTGTGACAAGAGTGTTCTTTGTAAATTATAAAGAACAAAACAGTAAGATGGTTACTCCACATCTCTGAGCAAAGTAGACCACTTTTATGTAGTGTTTCCTTTTACACCATTCCTCTGTGTTTAGTCTTTTGGTTGCTTTCATGGGGATGAAGATAAGTAGTGTGGCAAGGTGTAGTGGCTCAGGTCTGTAATCCCAGCACTTTGGGAGGCCGAGGTGGGAGGATTGCTTGAGCTCAGGAGTTTGAGACCAGCGAGACCTTGTCTTTACCAAAAATCAGAAAATAAGCTGGGCATGGTGGTGTGCACCTGTAGTCCCATCTACTCCGGTGGCTGATGTGGAAGGATTCCCTAAGCCTAGGAATTCAAGGCTGCTGTGAGCCATGAGCATGCCTCTGCACTCTAACCTGGGTCACAGAGTGAGACCTTGACTTAAAAAGATTCACAGTGTGGGCCAATAGAAGGAAGAATCTTCTTGCCCTGGGTAGGATAATAAAATAAGGAACAGTAAACTGTAAAGCCTTAATGCACTTGACTGGTGACTGTGAGATTAAGATATTTAGCAGTCATCCTTAACCCACATAAATAAAAACCTTAAAACATTTAATTTTATTTTTTGAGACTGTAAATAGACATTTGCTTTTTTCTGTTTTATTAACAATATACTTTCTATTTCTAAGATGAAAATAAAAACTTGAGGTTTGGTTAATTATGTATAATATCTCTATCAGGTATCTACTATAGCAACTCCTATATGTATTACAAAAGTTTATGTGAGAGTGAGGTTTTCTGTTTCTTCATAACTGAGAGCAAACTTAAAACATGGAGATATTTCTTGCTATTTGAATCTCTGTTTTGGTTCCTGAGTTCAGAGAGTGAGAGGTCAGAGAGTGACAGATTCCAATCTGTAAGGTCTTGGAGTTTTGGAAGGAAGGAGTCTGTATGGTATAAAATACCATCTCCTCCAAAAAAAAAATTGCCTGAACCCATTAAAAAAAAAAATTGCCTGAACCCATTTGTTGTCTAAGTTTGGATAGCAAGGGTTTAGATAGCAAATGATACCTTTACAGTCATTCCAATACAGGATTAGCTAAGTGATTTAAATTTGCATGCTAAGTCTGATTGATTAGTGATGCCTACCAAGGGCCTAGGAATAGGAAGTGATGGTACACACACCCTATAATTTTCTCTGTTTTTCTTTCTGAAATAAGTACTTTTTAGAATTTGAGCTTTATTTAATTAAGCAACAGAGCTATTGGCTATCTTAGAGGGTAAGGGTCACTAGGGCAATTGTGTTGCCATTTATGATGTCTAATTTTAAAATATAATCCAGGCATAAATAGTACTTAGGTTTGTATTTTTCTTTGTTTTTCTGTGACTTTTCTGTTTTGAACACTTGTACTGCCAAGTAGCCACAAGATGAGAGCAGGGGATTACTGTGTAAAGTGGCTACTATAGTTTGCGCTGTTCACAACCCTTTTTCTTCAGTTTCATTATCTTGTGTCTCTGCTTATGTCTGTGCTGTTTCCTTTACCTGCTATCCTAAGAACCTTTCTCTTTTTTCTACTGATATAAGTGTCTAACTTTAAGTTGCGGTTCATGAACGTTTTCTTCAACTCCCAGGAAACAGTGATATGAGTTGTATATTTTACCTTTTTTGTTAGTTTAGACTGGTCTTACCTGAGATCAGTTTATTTTAGTGTTCTTACTGAATTTTCTAATAAGTAAAGTTATAGGAATTCAGAGACTGGATACATCTGAAACAAAGCAATTGTGCATAATCAGTTTTTATAGTATGACAGTAAAATATGTTATTACCGTGTGGGGAACCCAAGAATTTGCTATTGGTTTTGCAGTATACATGATTTTTAAAAAATTTTATTTTAAGTATGTGGGTTTTTTTTTTTTTAATTTTAAAGATTTGGGGTGAAATTGTTTGAGTGTCACTTCAGTGACATTTAGCTTGGAATAAAGTTGGTGCTTCTGGGAACCTGAGAAATATATTCCAACAAGATACTTCAGTTAATGTAAGTGAATCACTTCCCTAATTTGATTGCAGTCATTAAACCTATTAATAGCACGTATATAAGCATTCTGTGATCTAAAATTTAACTGTCAGATTACTAAATTATCTCTTTCTGAAGCTGGAGCTACTAACAAGCAGCATTTGGGTAAATTCTATATGTACAAGTTTTTAAGAAGTGAGAAAATCAAAAGTTAATTCTGATTTTATAGAATTGAGTGATCAGGGAAAACTGAACTGAGTACACATTTATTTTAATTTTTTTACTACATATAAGGCATAGAAGGATTAAATAATAAGACAGTGTTCCTATCTTTAAAACATTCACCCTCTTGTGTGATATATGCATCATCAGTTGAATTAAATAAAAGTTAAGATTTTGTTAAATGTAATAATGGTATATATAATCAATGGTTTATTGTACTATACAAATACAGAGTTAGATGAAGGAGGACATAATATTTTTATTGGCAAAATTCAGGATAGTGGCCTTAACAAAAAAACCAAGAGATGGACTATAGGTCCAGACACACTTAACAGTATGCTTCCTGGGACATTGTTATTCTTACTAGAGAAATTAGAATCAGAATTGTTGACTATAGTGAGCCTTGACAATAATGTGAAAAATAGCTTGGAAGAAAATGTGATTGACTAAAGATTGGTGTTTCCACCAACCAATCACAATCCTCTCATCTAAATTTTGGTTTACGAGGTAGAAGAAAGAAAATAAAGTAATAATAAGAGAAGAAAAGAATGTGGGGTGGGTAGAAACTAGGACAGAGTACCATAGTACAAGTAGCCACCACCCTTGTCACCTTAAACTTGGCACTTCACAACAACCCTTCTTCTATGTCTTAGTACCCTGCCATCTCGATTTGCTTTCATGTAAGTTACTATGCTTCTTTTGATAGTGGATATCACTGTTCTTCCTATCAGTCTGTCAGTATTGGTTTCACCTTTGATTTTTTTTCTCTTACCCCATGCCCAGTATTTTAAGTTTCCCAGTTTGCAAGGTAACTTAAATATCTGTCTTCCTATTTCTACTGCCAAATCCATAGTTCAGTCCTTCACCATCTAACTCATGGATTATTATAGCAGCAACATAGCTGCTCTCTGCCCTTGGCTCTTCTTCCCCCACTGAACTGTGCCATGTATTGCTGTCAGAATAAGTCTTCTAAAACATCCTTTTTCATGTATTCATCTTCTAAATCTATAGTAATTTCTTCTTGCCCACCATATGATGTCTAAAGATTTCCATCAGGTTTCAAAAGCTTGTATATTCTAGCCTCGTAAAGTGAATTCAGTTGTATTTCTTGCTGTTCACCAATATTCAACATCCACTTCGGTCCAGCAGGCATTTTACTATTTGCCTTGTATTTTGTGGTCCTACTTCTGTTTTGGCGTTATATTTTTTCTGGGATCTCCACTTCCCTGTCTGCAAACCCTACTTAATCACATCTTAACTATTTTTGAAGTCAAAGCTCAAGTCATTGTATTATGAAACATTCTTTAGCTATTCTAGTCCACATTGGTCTTTTCTTGACCTCATATTATAAAGTGAGTTCTGTACAATTAAGCACTTAATCACTCTTAATTTTTTTTTCCAATGTGTTCTAATAAATAAAAATTCTTTGAGGTTAGAGGCAACACCCTTTACATCATTTTATTTCTTTTTTTTTTTTTTTTTTTGAGTTGGCGTCTCACTACGTCGCCCAGACTGGAGTGCAGTGGCCGCTCCCGGCCACCGCAGCTTCGACCTGCTGGGCTCCAGCGATCCTTCCGCCTCAGCCTTCCGAGTAGCCGGAACTACAGGCGTGCGCTACCACGCCCGGCTAATTTTTTTTTTTTTTTTGATTTATTGTAGAGATGAGGTTTCGCCTGCCCAGGCGGGTCTCGAACCCGCGGGCTCAGGCAATCCACTCACCTCAGCCTCCCAAGGCGCAGGATTACAGGCTGAGCCACTCATTTTATTTCTTATCTGGTG
>CAUYQG010133926.1:0-19938 GCA_963574415.1 Tarsius wallacei | reverse complement strand
GTGCCCACCACACGCCGACCATTTCTTGTGGTAATAAGTTGGATGATAATGGTGGGGGGGATCTATCTGAGGATGGGGAGACACCTCTTATCAACAAGGGTACCTGAACGAAATATTTTAGTATGCATAACCCCTAACTGTACCCCACAATAACATAATAAAATAAAATAAAAAAATTAAAAATAAAAAAAAATAAAAAGAAAAAAAAAAAAAAAAGAAAAAAAAAAAAACAATTAAAGATACATCGATGTGTGCAATGACATGAACAAAGTTTCTAATCAACTGATAATCATCTGTAAATTGAAATCATTTCCCTAATAGTCTTTATGGCATCTTTTACTTATTCTGACGCTTGATGGATATGATCTAATTTGCCTGACCAAAACCTATTTTGGCCTTGGGAAGATTTGACTAGATAATAATTTTTTCAAAAGAGTATGTTAAAAAATAAAGTCATTTTTTAAGGATCTGCATCAATAGTCAAACACTTAAAACAAGACCACAACTTATTCCCAACTCTTGGTCCTGAATATATGGTAGAATTTAAGGGGATATCTGCTGTAATTATTTAAGGAAGAAGACTTTTATAACATAGCTTATGAAACTTGAAGGTGCCTAGTTCCTTTTTTTTTTTTTGTAAGTGAATGCTTCATCCCTTATTTTATCCAACAGTCATCTTCCAGAAGGATTCATTATTTCACAAGAACTGTGAAGAGAAAGAGTTCAGAGATCATTGCTGGAGGCTGATGGTATGGAGACAGCTCAGTGATTTAAACCAGGGGACGTTTGTATTTTTCAAACCAGGTCCTATCTTCTACTTCAGGCACTTTATAATTAATTCACGAAGACGAGCTTCTAGCTTTTCTTTCTCACTTGTTTATCCTGTGTCTGCAGGCTCTTCCGTATCTTCACATGAGCACAGCTACCAGCGGGAACTGCGGATTTCTCAAATTTTTCAAAGTCCTATTGAGGCTATTACACCAGCAGTAAAGACAATTGGAAAGTGCATGGGAACACACATTTACTGGATTCCCAGTAATCTACACAATATAATATGGAATTGTTCTGTCCTACTTTACCAGCTTGGGAAGCAAAATAAGGTACCATTCTTTTTAATATTGAAATTAAATGACTCCAAGCTGTCAATCCATCCCTGGTGTCTTCCTTCCCAAAGAAATGCCTTTGAGTCTTTCAAGACTCAGAAACATTTACTTAGCCAAAGGGATGAATTTTGATGACCAACCTCTGCTGGAGAGAAAATGGAACATCCTCCTTGATCAGTCAAGTAGTTTACACTCTCCAGCTATAGTGGCTGTTATTATCATTGTGACAATGCAGCCCTCGCCTGCTGAGCAGACCACAGCAGGTTTGCCAATGCTTACCTGACAGGGGTTTCGCCTTACTCAGAGGAGAGCAGTGTGGGTGTTTTGTTCAGTTAAGATTGCTCTCAGCCCCACAGCTCTGAGACACACCTCCATACCCTACCCGCAAACTCAGTCACCATCCCGAGACCACTCATGATGGTAACGTGGCTAGGTCAAAGGTGTCCATGCATCAAATATATGTTCTGCCCAGAATTGCATCCCCCTGCCTAACACCACTTACTGCTGTGGTTGAATTAAGGCGTTCTTCTTGGAAAATGCATCTCCAAACTGTTCTGCTGGTGGTAATGGGATAGGCCAGGATTTAGAGAATTGGTGGTGCTGCTGACAGCCCAGCCTCTTTAAAGCCAAGGGAAAGTCTATGACCATACTGGATCTCTCCAAACTGCATGCAGCCTCAGGAGCCACTGATTTTCTGACCTAGTGTGAGGTAATTGTCTGGATACAGACTCTTTTCCCCTATACATGACTTCTTTCTGCCCCCTCCCTCAGGGAGCAGCTTCTGGCCAATGCTGGTCTCTGCAGAATAGGCATATTTCCAGTAATGAGTCACTAGATGCAGGTGATCCAGCAGAGCTGAGAACAATGTGGGTAGCATTCTTACTCACTGTAATTATAAATACCATAAAGCAATTTGAACAATTAACTTGCTTGATTATAAAACTGCTTGCTGTATTGTCCCAAGGTGCAACATCTTCCTTCACCAACCGACCACTATCACTGCCTCCTGTAAGTTCTAATAAACCAATGTCTTTCCCCACTAGACCACCAAGTGACTTCTTTGGAATATGTGGAGAACCTAACATGCAAGCCCACTCAGAATAGGGGATACTGTATTACAATTGATGCAGTCATGGCAGGGAAGCCCCCAGTTAAAGTGGCTGCAGGAGAGACAGAGCGGGGAGGAATGTCACTGGGGAAAACCGAGGATGGACCACTGGTACTGTGTGGTTTGAAGTAGCCAGCTTGGTAAATAGCTGGGAGCTGCCATGTGAGTATGGAGAGGCCCCCAGAATGCTGGCTGGACTGCTGGAATGTTTGAAAGAAGTTGTTGAGAAGAAAAAATTTCAGAAGGAAAAAAAGATAGCTATGCCGTCACAGCAACTGTGGTGTGGCCCCTGCTTTGTGCTCTCTGAGTAGCTACCTAACAGGAGATAACTCCTAAGAACCAGGTGCAGAAATTGCAGGAGGAAAATTAAGATTGGAACAAGATGCTCAGTTAATTCAGGCAGAAAGCAGAAGATCTGTGCTATCCCTACTAGTAGGTGAGATGGTAAAGGGGGCTGCACAGGTAATAGGCAGACCTGAGGGAAACAGATTTGATTAGGCAGAAATTGGGAGTTCAAAAGGCAAAAGAGAACCCAAAAGGGAAAAATGGTTTGGAGAGTCCCATAAAGGTAACCCAGTCAGCAAATGTGGATAGATTTAATTAAGGCAAGTGTGGATCCTGACAAGATAAATAACCCAACGTGGTGTTGGTGGGATTATGGAAACAACTCCCCAAAGAAAAGTACTACCAACCTATCTCTGAAAAAGAGGGCTGAGGGTACCAGAGTGAACCGCCAGTTAAAAGGAACCACCCCCCCCAATGAAAGAGGAAACAGGCAGGCAGCTACAGGGCAGAATCAGAGCGTGCAGAATCCTTAGGATCCTTAGTGGTCTCTCCATGTTCTGCCTCCTCCCATGGTGCAGGCAGAACTCAGAGAGAGTCCCAAGTTGGAATACCCACCAAGGCTTGGTTTATTGCTGGAATTTGCTGTTGGCTGATGCTTTCTTTAGTATTGATATTCATACAGATTGTCAAGACCAGTTTGCACTCACCTGGGAAGGAAGACAATGGGCGTTTGCAGTGCTGCTAATGGGGTATTTGCACCGCCCAACATTATGTCACAGAAAGGTCGCTCAAGATTTGGAAAGTTGAAGGTGACTGCATCAGTGTCTATTTCATTGTGTGGATGATGTCATGCTAACCTCTGATTCTCTTACTGACCTAGAGCAGGCAGCAACCCAGCTGATTGAATATTTGCAGGGGAAAAAAATCATCAGCTGTTATTGACAAGATCCAGACTTTTCCCACCCAACACTGCCCAAATAGCTGTAGGAATTTGGGGCCTTGTTGTGGTATTGGAGGGCATTTGTCCTGCATGTGACATAGATAGTACAACCCTTGTATAGATTGACTGGAAGATCCCACTGAGACTGGACAGAGGAGTGCCAATGGGCATTCAGTACTACCAAAAGCAATGTGGGTACGGTCTAGGCCTTGGGTATTCTACACCAATTCCTTCCCTGTGAATTGGATGTAAATGTTATCCAGGAGGGTTATGTTTGGGGGCTTTGGCAGTGTCAGGGGAAAGCTCGACTTCCCATTGGCTTTTGGTCACAGACTTGAAAAGGCACCAAAATCCGCTACAACCTCATTGGACAGCAGGTTACTGCAGTATATCAAGCTCCCATGGCGACAGTGCCAATCACTGGACAAGTCCCAGTAACTGTGCGCACAGCTCTGCCCTTAGCGGGATGGATCCATGACCTCTCTCATAGGCCCCGCAGCTCAGCCCTACAGATGGCAACCCTGACCAAATGGTGAGCACATCTACAGCATCATGGCAAGTGCTCCACAAGTCCTCTAAGCCAGGAACTGCAACATCTCCTAAGCCCCATAACATTTGTCAATGCAGGTGAGCAACACATGAAGCAAACAGTTATTACCCCATCATCCGTTAGGGAGGGAATACCACAGGTTGCAGAAGAGGCTTGGTACATGAATGGGTTGTGTTGGGGGCAATCCCTTTGGTAGTGAGCCATTGCATACCAGACAAAACAGACTACCTGGATGGAAGATGAGACCGGGCAAAGTAGTCAGTGGCAGAGTTGCAGGTTGGCGATATCCAGAAAGCCAGGCCCACTGACAGTGGTCATAAGAGACAGGCATTGTGGGCATAGCAGAGTTTTGCCCCTGTAGCTTCTGCCTGGTCAGGGTACTAGCATCTGAGAAGGCCACTGGCAGTTCCCAGCAGTCACATCAAGGCAGGTACATCCACACTGAGGCAGTGGTCTTCCACGAAGGTCAACTCCAGAAGCCTGGATTGCTGATGCTTCATCTCCAGGAACTCTTCCACTTTATCTCCATCCCACTCAGTCCCCTCCCTTGGGCACAGGCCAACACCCTGGGGGCAATTACAAATCCACACTGTGCTTTCCCAGAACTCACTTTGTGCAATTCATGCAGCATGACTCACTCTGCTTTTAGGGCATCCTCTTGCCTACCGGGTGCTCTGGTCATCCATGGAAACTGCACCTGGCAGGCCCACTCCCCCGGTCCTCAGGACATGCTTGTGCACGCCTGAATCCTGGGGTGAGCACAGCTCAGCCTCCTACTGTGACCTCTGACGCCAGCATGAGGCCCCACTTAATTTATGGATTAAAGGACGGCTGAGGGCTATGGGCTCAGACCTCTGAAGAGAAGTTGAGATCGGGCGGGTGCTGATGAGGTGGGCGTTAAGGTTTCTTCAGCAAGACTAAATCAAGCATTAAAGCACAATGGATTGAGATGGGAAGCCACAAGGGAGTTTTCTGAGGAAGAGAAAGAGGAGGGTTTAGGGGCCATAGCTCAGCCATACCATTTTTATTTCTGCCCAGTTTCATCACTGTATACCCTTTTGCTTATCCTTTAGCATCTATATTTTCCAGCAAGAATGAATAACATTGTGTTTGTTGTGTAAAGGTAGCAATCCTCTAAGAGAACAAGCTATTTTATGATAGCTTCCTCCACAGGCCAGGGGATTTACAGAATTACAAGTTTCTTGGAGGAAAAAATTTCAGCTTTCTAAAATCCATGAAAGAGAAACTGTCAGCTCTATTCCTAAGGAGTCACTTAATTAAAGTTAAGTCCCCACAAACTCTGCCAAATGCCAGCTCCAGATTAAAGGGCGTGAATGCACATTTCTCTTTGACCTCTTGTCACCAGTTGAGTACCTGGCAGATTTGTGGAAAGTAGCTTATGTGCTGATCTAACAGAAACGGGTGTTAAATAGCAAGGAAGGAAGAGAAAGAGTTCAAGGACAATCCCAAGTGTTTAAAGTTTGTGATTTCGCTTTTCATCTTTTACCCCTCACTGTTCCTCTTTTCAAAGTGTTCATCTTTTTTACTTTTTGCCCACACATGTATTTTTTGAACTGCTTCAGTACCGTCTTCTCATAGGGGTGTGTTTGGGATGATCAACTACTTTGAAGCCTGTCTGGTTTGGGTCTCTCAGCTAACAATATCTTCCTTTTCAAGATGTTACAAAGATGCAATGTGATTCTGTTGTAAAGCTCCCCATTTATAGCCAGGCACAAAGGAGTTCAGAGCAGAAACCCAGTCAAAATGTTAGCTCACTCCCCTGCCCACTGGCGGGCAGAGTTGGATGCCTCCAATGGAGAAAAGGGAGCTTTGTCTCCCATGGAACACCAGCCTAGTGGTGCTTAATGTGGCCCTTCAGCCCTAGACCTATCCCATCGGGTCAACACAGTGGGGAAGTTCAGGGTTTGAAATTTCTTCTCTGCTTTACATCTTCCAAAATCCTCCGTTAAAAGGTAATCTCCAGTCTAAGTAATTATCATTTATTTCTACCTTATTAGAAATTAGTTTATTAGACTCATTTCCCAAGTAAGGGAACAGGGCACAGAGCAGGGAAGCTTGGGAATGCTAGGCTCCCATAAAGAGGTTTTAAGAATTAAAAGAAAATAAACACTGCCAGGTGAGCTGGGAAGAAGGAAGTGAATGAAGTGAATTTCCATTATGTATCATAAGAACCCAATTAAGGAGGTATTAAACATCCACAATAGGTACATAATATTTTTGAATTTTTAAGTATGAGAAAACTGAAGTTCAATAAAAATTTTTTCCTGCCACTGATTGTGGAACCAAGATTCAAAATCAGAATGGCTTTATTGGTCTGCTATGGTACCTCCCTAGAGTCCAACCCATCACTTATATCAAGTTTTCCCAGGGAAGCCACAGCTGGTAGGCGGCCCTACCACCTCTCGGCCTGGGGAGGGATGGTTTCAGAGCTCTCTCTAAAGAGGTCTGGAAATGGTTGAGAATTGCTGAGTCTAATTAGATATGTCTTAAATCAGATGCCTTGCAAAAATAATTAAAATAACTAGCATAAGAATACTATTATTTTTCTAGGGTTTCTGCTGTACCAGACACTGTGCAAAGCACTTTATAGACATTGTTTAAAGGAGAATGGAAGTTAAACATAAACCATCGCTGGTCATCAGTATTCAACCTCTTCCTCAGAACCCCAAAGCCACAAAATCTAAGTATAAATTCAGATAATAGAACCAGCTTGCTAATTGACCTAGATACTGATTTTATTTTCTTTTTCTCCATCTAGTGGATGCTACATAAATTTCTTTTTAACAGGCCCTGGAATCGTGTGCTGCATAATACAGTTTTTGATACATGATGCTTATTTAGAATATCATCAATATGTGTTCACTTCTCTTTCTGAAAGCATGCTAAGGAGATGATAGAACCTCCATGGGACAGTTGGAGTTTCCTTTGGAGGCAGTTGGAGTGCTATAGAATGCCACACACATTCAGGCTTACACCACCTGTGCAGGACTGGTACTGCTCACATGGGGACCTTGGCAGCAATGTCCTCTCAACAGACCTCCCACTGAATCTGTCAATCGCATTCTCTTCTTCATAGCCAGCAGGGGATTCATCACTGAAATAATCTTGCCCATTTGTTATTATTCACTTGTTCATTGTCTGCCTCCCCCACTGACGCTTAAACTCCAAGAGAACAGGAATTTTGGCCTCATTTGTGGCTATATCTACAACCTAGAATAAGGTCTGACACATAGTAGTACTCAATAACTGAAGTTCCAGCCACTAATCAAAAGAATCTTTTTATTTATTTGTTTATTTATTTATTTGTTTGTCTGTTTGTTTAATTGTAGAGACAGGGTCTTACTATGTTTCCCAGGTTTGTCTCAAACTAACCTTGAACAAGTTGCCCCACCTAGGCCTTGACTCTTCATCCACAGAATCAGAAGCTCTTAGTTAATTGTTAAGGTTCCTTCTGACTGTAAAAGCATACTATCCTTCAAAACATGAATATTCTTACATTAATATAAAATATTAATATCCATTATTTTACCTTTGTCATAAATTCATAAATTTACATTGTACAGATTTAATGTGCTTAAATATATTTAAATATTTGTATGTTATCTAATATTTCATATGTTACAAGTAATATAAATATAATCAATAAGTTATTTAATATATTTAAGATTTTAATTTATTTTAATAAATTAACATTATTGATGAAAGTAGGAAGAGGACAAAAAGTTATTGGTCCCCATTATTGATTTTCAATTGCAATGTATATTCTCAGCCTAATTTCTTTAGTGTCTGAGAATAATCTAATTAATCCCTTCCCATGAGCTGGTTCTTGTTCCCTAAATATTTTATCACAAGCTGTTAAATCCCTTCTGCAGAGTTCCATTGCCGGCCTTTACAGCCCATTTTGTACTCAAGGGATTCTTGAAGAAAACCACAGTGACAATATCGAGCAAAGCTGAACAATAGAAGACACCAAAGCGTCTAGCCAGGATTATATACAACTGCTGGAGGGACAAAGAAACAAGAAGCATAAACAAAAACAAATCCACAGACTCAAGTACTGGAGAGAAAGACATCCCTGTCAAAGCCTGGAGATTCCAAAAAGGACCCCTAGGCATTATTAATAGTGAAATCCACACTCAGCCATCCTTGTCATCACATCAACACAGGGATCTGGACTGTGCACTTGATATAGTAAGTACAGTACTTTGGGATTGATAATACTAACCACTAAAAGAACACATAGCTGGAAAGTCATCATTTCAGCCCTTAGATAACACTACAGCCATGTGAAGCAAGGTGGTCCTACTCAACGTTCAGGGCCTTTTCACCTTGTCAATCAATATGTACAAACACTTGCTTCTAAGTGGCAGGAAACATCGACAAAACAGCTAACTAATTTAAAGCAAGAATTTTCTTTAGGCTCCTACTATGGTTTGGACTCCATTAATTTACCAGCAATAATCAGCTTTCTACTTTCCACAGATCATTTTTCCTAGAGTTAATCTGTACATAATCTGGATTAAGGAGTTCCACCCTCTTAATAATATTGGCCACCTCCACCTGTTTGTGTGACAGGCACAATATTAGGAAAACATGGTTATTTGCAGTATTCTACCCTCCTCCGCTCTCTAAGGAAGATTCTAAGTCAAGGTGAACTGCCAGACACATTAGCCTTTGTCTCAGGAAGGGATAGTGGGTAGAGGGAATATTGAGAGACACTATACTTATTTTCTTTTTCTCTGAAAAAGAAAACTCCCAAAGCAACAGCAAGAAGAGGGGAGGAAGTAAGCCTGAGAATCAGGAGCATTTAAGAGAAAGCCAGCGAGTCCTGGAGATTCAGAGACCCTGGGGAGGGATTGGAGGAGCAGTTGCTGGCAGTGTGGGGGTTCAAGGAGCCAAACAGGCAAAAGTTTTCCAGGCTGTTCTGTTATATGTTATATGAAGTAACCTCCTTCAGAGAACTTCACTAAAGACTCACATTATGTTTCAAGGTTTGAAGAACAAAGCTGACGCTTTCCTTTCTTCTGTGTCACTAGGTTGGTCTGGTCCATAAAGCAGGAGTCTGATGGCCCAGAAACATTTGGGTGATTTGTGAAAATTTCACATCATGAGGGCATGGCATTTGAGGCTCTGCCCTCAAGAATGGAAAGTCACTGAAATGGCACAAAACATGGCAAGAGCATTTAATTTGAACCCACATGTGCTCGCAAGCACAACTGATAGACTTCCACTTGAGTTCCACTGGAGCCCATCCCCTGCTACTGTCCCCTCAGGCTGGAGCTCTCACCAGCCATCACTGCAGTAACTGCTGAGCATTGCCATGTCTGCAGTCACCTCCACCTCCTCACACAGGCCCCACCATACTGCTTCTAGGAGGAAGTCCACCCAAATGTATTATTGTCTCTGAAATTGTACATGCTTAACTTTCTTCCTTAGATTTTTCTATATTTCCCAAGTATATAAACAAGTCATACACATGGTTGTTGTATAATAAAAAATATATTTGGTCTTTGTCCTGTCACTGAACTCCTAAAGCACTTGGAATTCTTTACTTATAGGATTGTCTTTTGTTATACATAATGGTCCCTTTTTTATCACTCTTGAGTTTGTGCTAATGCAGTAAGTTATGGCGGATCCCTAGAGAGACTCCTGTTGGGCTGGTCACTCTAAGGACCAAGTGATTACAGGGTTGGAATTTTTGGCCCCACCCACAGACCTCCAGGAAGCTGGGGGGCCTAGAGTTCAAGCTCTTTATAAACTCTTGAACAGCGAGATTTGATGAGCTTCTGGGTTACGGAACACAGTTGCTGGGAGGGTGGTGCACCCAGGAATGGCACGGAAGCTCCGAGTCCTACCTTGGCCAATGCTCCCTTTTCATCTGGTCAGTTGTTCCTGAGTTGTATCTTTTATAATAAATTAATGACATCAGTAAGGTATTTCCCTGAATTATCTGAGCCATTCTGGCAAATTATTTAACACAAGAAGGGAGTCGTGAGAAACTCATGGTTTATAGTTGATTGATCAGAAATACAAGAGGTCTGGACCTGAGATTAGCATCTAAAGTGAGGACAGTCTTGCGGGACTGAGTCCTTAACTTGTGGAATTGATGATAATTCCAATAGTGTCAGAAATGAATGAAATTGTAGGACACCCAGCTGGTGTTTGGTGGGTTGGAGAATTGCCTGGTATGGGGAAAAAAAAAAAAACCCCACACAATCTGGTGTCAGAAGTGTTGTGTGAGAGTGTGTAGAAACAAAGAGTGTTTTCTCAGTGGGTATAGTCTCCTGACATACACATGTATTACTTTAAAATAAAGAAAGTAACCATCTTCCTAATTACAACAGTGGTTCAACAATGAATTGGGCCAGTTACAGTTGTTAGTAGAATCAATGTCTCTGAAGATTTCTAAAAAATAAAATGACTTTGACTTTGGAAATTTGGAAGTCAGCCTTCTTGGAAGCATGAAATTAGTGTGCATGGTCTATATGTGTCTCTTACTGTTCTCTAATAAGGAGATTCTGCTTACCCTTTTAGCTTTCTCCCTCCCATCCATTGTTATATTACAGTACACTGGATCTATGTCAAAAACACACACTTTGACCATGCTCAGGATGCTACAATATTTCCCATTATCAGCTGAATTAAAGCCACACTCTTTAGTCAGGTTTTCAAGGTCTTCTGTAAACCAGCCCACTTCACCTTTCAGACCTTAAAAAACACAGCTGACACCCTCAACCTAATCCAAGCTCAATGTTACCCCCTACCCTTCCACAGAGCCTGCCCTAATCGTGTGCACATGCAGTCCCCTCTGTTCCTGCTGGTCTGAAACCCTTCATCCCTTCTCTCCCCACTACCTGCATCCACTAGACCCTTAAG
Organism: Tarsius wallacei; assembly: GCA_963574415.1. Classification (NCBI taxonomy): domain Eukaryota; kingdom Metazoa; phylum Chordata; class Mammalia; order Primates; family Tarsiidae; genus Tarsius; species Tarsius wallacei. Next base: position 9,055 of record CAUYQG010133926.1, on the reverse strand, counting down.
GTACAACTCAGGTGTCTCCTCTTCCCACACATACTTCCCTGTTGGCAATAGTCTATGCAATCGTCATAGCTTCAGTCTTTACGTTCCTTTGAATTTACACTATTTGCAGTTATTTACCTGTGCTTTGACACCTTTCTTAGTTGTTTCACACAATTCAGCCTGTTAGCATATCAGTATAACAATACTATTTTGCTGCCATCATTGTAATGGATGGATTATGCGGCAAGCCCTCCCAGGAGGGAACCTTGCACAGCACCTTTTGGCAGGGAAGCTCACACGGTTCAAATGTCAGTCCATCTGGCCCCCAGAGATCCATCTGCTTCAGATTCCTAGTTTAATTACCTTGGAAGGGCTCTTACTAAGATGGTAAAAAGACAACCAAAAAAGATAACTTAAGAAGTAATGGCTTCACATCATGGGCTATGGAATAAATTATATTTCTAAGCATTTAAGTTATATAACAAAATGCATGGAAAATGTGTTCTTTAGGACATTTATAGACATCATATATACCCACAAAGAATATTCAACGGTCATATAAATTCAGTTAATACTAGATTAAGCAAATATTTTCCTATGCCAACATTTCTTAAAGTCTCCACTGGGAAACTCCCTGAGTGAGTGTATGTACCATTTCTCCAACTAAGCTGACCACAGGACCATTCTTCTACACAGCAACTCCTGGGACTTGTGTCCCAAGGAACTAATTCTGATATGGTTCAGGTGTTACCTTCTAGTACCCTCCTCAACAGGGTTTTGCTTCAACCCTCAGCAAGGGGAGGCTGAAGGAAATGTTTATTTTCTGCTTCTGACATCATCTGTATCTTATCTCCTGGTTGTGTAAAGGTCCACTGCTCTTTTATGCATGTCTCACACTTTATCATCTTCAGTACTGAGCCACATTACAAATTGCAGATAACTCTTAACCTCTTTCTGCATTTCCTCACTCCGAACCTCAGTCCATGAGGTAGCCTCATGTAGTGCTGAATATTATGGACTCTGGCTTTCAGTCACAGCTATGCTACTTACCAGATGTGTAAGTGGAGAAATTTCTTAAAGCCTCATCTATTAAGTAGGAATAATCATAAAAGATACCTCACAAGATTTTATTGTTTTCTCACAAGAGATTAATATACTATGTAAAATGAGTATACAAAATCTAGCCCGTAGTGTGTGGCATATTATTTTTTGGAGGGTGAGCCTCTTGTAGTATAGTACAGGCTTCTCCCACTAGGTAAGAGTTCTAGGAACCCATCAGCATCAGTGTACCAGCTAGTGTTATTGTGAGAGGTTGTGGTCCACTTCAGTAAATTTTTTTTGGAGACTCTTTCAATGTGTTTGCCCAATTCTTGATGATTGATTTATGAATGAACTTGCCCACGTTGTGCTGAGCGGTCAGTGTTTTTTACCCAAAATAGCATGACCCCTGTACCCCACCCTCCCTCTTCACCAGATCTTGCCCTGAGTGACTTTTTTTTGTTTCCTGGGATGAAAAAAGTCCTCAAAGGGAAATGTTTTTCTGATGTGGAAGAGGTGAAACAAAACACGACAGAAGCACTAAAAGGCATCAAAATTGATGTTAAAAAAACGATTTTGAGGAGTGGAAAATCATCTCAATAGGTGTATTACATCAAACGGAGAGTACTTTGAAGGTGACTGAGGGTTAACCATGTAAGAATAAATATAGAGTTTTTTATAAATAAATTCCAGGTTTTTTATTTGTTTTTTGAGTTGGAGGCTCTCTCTGTCACCCAGGCTGGAGTGCAGTGGCACACTCATGACCACCCCAGTGTCGTACCTGCTGGGCTCTGGCGATCCTTCTGCCCCAACCTTCCAAGTAGCCAGAACTACAGGCGCACGCTACCACACTCGGCTAATTTTTGATGTATTATAGAGACCAGGTTTCACCAAGTTGCCTAGGCTAGTCTCGAACCCGCGAGCTCAGGCAATCCACTTGCCTCGGCCTCCCAAAGGGCTGGCATTACAGGCTAAGCCACTGAGCCTGGCCAAATTCTGGGGTTTTTTGGGTCCCCCTTGTATATGAATGTAATAGAACTTACTAGTACAATTTTGAGGATTGTCCAGGCATGGATTGTTTCTCCCTGTACCTGGTTTCTTTCTGCCTCCTCTCTCAGGGAGCAGCCCCTAGCGAAAGCTGGTCTCTGAAGGGTATGCATATTTCCAGAAACGAGTCATGGGATGCAGGTCACCAAGTAAAGCTGAAAACAATGTAATTGTCACTCTTAATCCATGTAATTGTGCACACCATATAGAAATTTGAATGATTAGCTTGACTGCTTAGATTATAAAATTGCTTGCTATACTGCCTTGAGGTGCAGCTTCTTTACCAACCTGTCAACAGTGCCTCCCATAAGTTTTAATAAGCCAATATCTTTCCCTACTGGACCTCTAGGTGACTTCTCTGGAATAGATAAACATTATGCATAAGCTCTTTCAGATTTGGGGTTACTATGTTATAATTGGTGTAGTCAGCAGGATATTCCAGAGAAGTGCCCCTGTTGTAAGCAGCCATGGGGGAGACAGAGGGAGGAGGAATGTCACTGGGGGAAATATTATGGTGGGCCACTAGTTCAATGTATTTTAAAATTGTCAGTTTGATAGATGACTGGGGGCCACCCCCAAACGCCAGCTGGATTGATGGAAGTATTAAAAGACACTTTCAGAAATTAAAGGACAACTGCGCAGTTACAGTGGCTGTGGGATGGCCCCTGCTTTGCACTCTCCAGGTGGCTACTGAATAGGAGATAGCCACGAGAAACCAGGTGCAGAAATTGCAGGAGTTAAGGCTGGAAAGAGACACTTGGTTAACTCAGTCAGAAAGCAGAGACATGTCGAGTCGCTAGCTGGAGCAAACTAGCGACCAGCTGCACTGCTTTGCAAATGTGAAAGGAAAATTATTGCCTGCCGCACAATCTGCACCTTGATAGTCCACAGTGAGTGCAACCCACGAAAGGGGGATCCCACAGAGAAATCAGACTCCTCAGAAGAGGAGGGTAAGATAGAGGTTATAGAGGAGGTAGAAGAGCCCTCCAGAGTTGAAGGCTTGCCTGGTGATTGTTCAGAAAATAAAGACACAACAGAAGCGGCTGGACAGCCAAGATTCAGCACACCTGCCATCACCCCGGCAGTATGCACATACTCGTGTGCGCCCATATACTTTGGTGAAGCTTGTAGAGCTGGAGCAAAATTTAGGCAGAAATGGGGAGTTTGATAGGCGAAAGAGGGAAAAAACCTGCAGAGGATCACATAAAGGTGACCTGAAAGTAAATGTGCATAGATTTGATTAAGACAGGGGTGGATCCTAACAAGACAGACAAGTAACCCAATGCAGTGTGGGAGGGAGGACACCTGAACCCCAAACGAAAGAGCAAGCAGACAGGCAGCTGTGGGGCAGAACCAAGTGTGCAGGGTCCCTAGAGGTCAGTCCTGGCCGGCGCCCTCTCCTAGTAGCCATGGTGCAAACAGAGCTCAGGGCAAACCCCAGGTTGGAATACATAATATGTCTTGGTTTAGTGCTGGAATCTTTTTGCTGTGGATGGTATTGCAACACTTAGTGCATTATACGTACCTGAGCTACAAAAACCAATAATAAGGATTCTTTTAATGCTACCCAATATTGCTGATATTTTGGATCAACTAGGGACACAATTGGGCACATACTATTTTGTAGTAGATTTGGTTAATGCTTTCTTTAGTACTGGTATTCATGCAGATTACCGAGAACAGTTTGCATTCACCTGGGAAGGAAGATAAGGGATGTTCGTGGTGCTGCCAGTGGGGTATTTGCACAGTCCTACATTATGTCATGGCATGGTCGTTCAAGATTTGGAAAGTTGGAGGTGACTGCATCAGTGTCTGTATTTCATTGTGTGAATGATGTCATGCTAACCTCTGATGCTCTTAGAGACCTAGAGCAGGCAGCAACCCAGCAGATTGAATATTTATAGGGGAAAGGATCATCTGCTATTGTTGACAAGACCCAGGCTTTTCCCCTGCCCAAAGAACTGCAAGAGTTTTTGAGATTGTTGGGGTATTGGAGGACATTTATCCCACATTTAACACAGATAGTACGACCCTTACAGAAATTAGCCAAAAAAGGATCCCAGTGAGGCAGGACGGAGGAGTGCCAATGGGCATTCAGTGCTGCCAAAAGTGCTGTAGGGACCGCCCAGGCATTGAGCATTCTAAACCAATCTCTTCCCTGTGAATTGGATGCAAATGTTACACAGGTGGGATATGCTTGGGGCTTTGGCAGTGACAGAGAAAAATTCAGCTTCCCATTGGCTTTGGTCACAGACCTGGAAAGGCACTGAAGCCTGCTGGCTGCATCACAAGTTAAAATACGCTGGACAGAAAACACTGAGGGAAGTTGCAAAGACTTGGTGGATTTTCATTAAATACTCTGACATAGTGACTGCTTGCAATGATTGCTCTGTATGTGCTGAGAGGCACCTGCAGAGACTACCAGCAGAAGGTGGCTATAACAATGGGACCATGAAGCCTTTGACCTGATGGCAAATAGACTGTATCAACCCCCTTCCCATAACGGAAGAGGCCCGGTTCACCCTCAAGTGTGTTGATACTACTACAGGATTACTGCAAGCCTTCCCTGTAAATGAACTACATAGAACTCAACAATCAGAGGACTGTCACAGCTCTTTGCAGCATACAGCACTCCTGAAGCCATAGATAGTGACCAGAGAACCCACTTTACTGGACATTAAGAACAACAATGGGCTGAGCAGCTGCATATTGACTGGCAATTTCACCTACCCTACAATCCCATGGGTGCCAGTCTAATAGAAAGATACAATAGCATGCCAAAGGATGCTTTAAAAACAGATCAACACTCATTGTAGGGATGGATGACCCAATTGCATGAAGCAATCCACACTGTCAATGAGAGCTCCCACGCTGGCTGTCCAGCACCCCTAGACATACTGACACAACAGTGGGCCATACCCCTGAGGGTGCAAATCCAAACTCTCAAAAATCATCATAACAACCAAACTGGGGAAGCGAGAATAACCTGTTGCTGCCCACCCCACAAGACATATTACCCAGCAAGAACACTCTCCATTGGATCTGCAAATTTCAATCTGAACCCTGATGGCACTCCCGGCTTACCCCATGGGGAGAGGGAATAGATCATAATTTAGATATTCATCCTATAGTTATGGGAAAGTGAACAAATACTGTTAAGTGTAATAATAATCCCAGGTCTCAAATACTCAAAAGGGAGACCATTATTATTTCACCATAGACAACGAAACTGGTCAATGACTTGGAGTGAAACGTTTCCATCAGCAGGACCTTAGTGGATAAAATGAGACCAAGAAAGATATTTTCTCCTTGGTAAGGGAACAAGCCAATAAGACTCATCTCTATTTGGGATACCCTGTATGGGACAGGATATGATGGTTAACAGCAGTACAGATAGAGATTAGAGGCCAATCCCTGCTATGCATTGAGCACTTTAATGGCACTGTTAATGAAACCACCCAGGAAGTAAGCTGGATACCTGAGTACGTGTGCCATACTTAAAACTGAATTCTGTGTATATATTCCTGACAATGGTCATAACATGTCTGTGGTCCTTAAGGCCCTGAATACTGAAATCAGCAGTTTCCCAAATTGCTGAATCCCCTTTTCCAAGTGCTTTGGATCACTAAGCTCTTTTTGGCAAAAGACAATCATAGGTGTTGTAATCAACTGTAGCAATTGTGCTGTTCAGATCCTGTGCCCTTTACTGCATTTGCAAGATATGGATGCAATGTTTGACTCGTGTATCCACCTCAGGGAACTTGTGAAATATCAATATTATGTGAAGTTTGTGAGGGTGGAAAAAGTCAATGTAGGGGTGGAGTGTGGGGTATTGTTCAGATATAGACTGTTTCCCCCATACCTGGTTTCTTCCTACTCCCTCCCTCAGGGACTGGCCTCTGTCCAAGGCAGGTCTCTGAAGGGTATACATATTTCCAGTAATGAGTCATGGGATGTCGGTGACCAACAAAGCTGAAAACTATATAGTAGTCACTCTTAATCAATGTAATTGTACACACCATATAAGAATTTGAATGATTAGTCTGATTGCTTTGATTATAAAACTGCTTACTATACTGCCCTGAAGAGCAGATGCTTCACCAACCTGCCACCATTTGGTGCCTCCCATAAGTTTTAATAAACCAATGTCTTTCCATGTTGGAATTCCTGGTGACTTTGTTATGGTCCGAGTAACACTCAACTGCTAATCCTCAACACCAATAAATCGAGAGGCAAAAAAAAAAAAAACTGGTAGAAGTTTATTTCTGAATTCTGAATTTGGCTCCTGGTCTTTCTAAAATGATTCTGCTCACCCTTCCAGTTTTACAGTCTGCTCTTATAAGTTCAGGGTATTTGGTACCTATACGTTGACTACATGACTAGCAGAGCATTGTAAAGAACTTAAGTCACAGCCACATTTTATAAATAATGACATTTATGGTCCGCATTTCCCAGCACCAATTTTCTAGAGTAAAGGGAGTTAACAAGGCCTAAAACATCATACATTAGTACATGTTGTTATATGCAAAAGTTATACAAATCATAAGACTTATGATTACCTTGATACTATATTATTCAAACCTGTGAATACTAAGAAAAGGGAGTAAATGGGAATTTACATCTCTCAGTTAATTGGACACAGTCTGCAGGGAAGTTAGGGATCCTTTGAAGTTACTTGCTGGGGTGCTTAGGAGATAAGGGGAAGCACACCTTTTGTTAATTCTCAGGAGCGTGGGTAAGTGCAAGCCCAGTAAACCCACTCAAACACCTGCCATGCCCTTCTCTAAGGGTTGTGGCAATGTGGACAGACAATAGCGGGTCTCTGTATCAACTTCTTTGGAATAGGTAAACATTACACACAAGCCCTCTCGGGTTTGGGGTTACCATGTTACAACAGTCCTCAATTATATTTCCTTAACTATAGTTATGGTTGTAACTATTAACTATTGAGAAGACCCATGTAAGACTAAAACATCAGGAAGTCCAACTTTTGACTTTTAAAAGTGCTTGATGTAATTACCTGGGAAAAATCTTTCTGTGCTTTGGTAGGGAAAAGGACAGGAGAAGCAGCGACAATGAACTAACTGCCTTTGGTGAGAAGAGAACAACTTCTGAGCTAAGTGTTGTTGTCTGTTAATCTACTACAGAGGTCAGCAATCGTTTCTGCCAAGGGACAGATAGTAAATATATTAAGCTTCATACAGCATATGTTTCTGTTATAACTACTCAACTCTGCCATTATAGTACAAAGCAACCATAAGCAATATGCAAATGGATGGGCATGACTATGTTCCAATAAAACTTTATTTACAAAAACAGGAAGCTGGATGTATTCCACCTGTAGGCCTTAGTTTGCAGACATCTGTTTATTGTTAGCAACTCTGATTTTTTGTTGTTGTTGTTTTGAGCATGAGATTAGATTAGTAGCTCCAGTGTGGCTCTATCTGCCAAATGTGGGGCAGAGGTAAGAGAAGCCAGTTCAAGGAAAAAACCAACAAACTTTAGAAAGTAGAGGTGAAAGAACTTCAGAAAACAGCAGCACAGTCCTGGTGCATTGTAAACATTCAGATCAACTTTGCTGAAGCCTGCCCTACCTCGGGACTATGATGGTTATATAAGCCAGTAAATTCCCATTCTTATATAAGCCAGGTTATGTTACTGGGTGTATTTCTTTTTCTTTTTGTTATGTACAAACCAAAGTTGTCTACTGAAACAACACGATTATGGCTATATTAAATACATCAATGAAATCTTTATGGTGAGTGCTCTTGATGTTCAATTTGTATTTTATATCTAGCTAAAACTTTTGCTGACTTTTTCAGAAAAGGAAATTTAACAACCAAAGTCCATTCCAAAATGAATTTAGAGCCATTCATTTAACATTTCTAGGGCAATTTAGACATTTCTAAAGTGCTTGGGGACATTATCTTTCAAGAATCTATTATTCCTATTTTATTTATAAAGGTCTGTTGTATTTTGGTTATATTGCTTCTGACTCTGCTGTTATTTTACATAATAAAAGCAAACAAATTCACCCATCAGTTTATAACTCCTCAAAAGTCTAACTCAGGGAGAATTAAGAAAGCTTCTAAGTAAAAGTAGGAGAAGTACTTGCACTGCCTTCATAAATCAACTTCTTCTTGTAAGCTTTCTTTAATGTCTTAGAGTTCAACTTAAACATTAAACTCCAGGATGCTGTAGCCACTGTTTTATCTCCTGTCTAGAACAGTCAGGGTGGTATAGAGTGCTTAGGCAAAGTGTTCAGAAATACCCTCCAAGTCCACCTAAAGATTCTGAATCTTACTTAGAAATAGTAAAGACCTTACTTATAGCATTTAACCTAAGGATAAGGGACGATGCTTGTGAGGTCTGAGTATCTGGCTGGAACATTTTATGCAACAGACACAGTCCCTCACTTACACATAAAATAAGCTAAATCAGTTAATAAAATCAAATTGCTAGCAAAGTAATAATATTAGCCAGCTTACTCCATTTTGTTTAAAACTTTCATCTTCGTTACCTGCCTGACCTAAGAATCAATGCCTATGTGTGATTACAGTAACATTCCCATGACCACAGACCCCCAGCTTTGTCTCCTTTGGGCAGGTTATGCTGACCGTTGCCTGCTGACCGTTACAAAACTCCTTTGCCATAGCTTCCATGTAATTGTATGCTTTTTTTTTTTATTAATCAGTATTTTTTATTATCATATTATGGGGTACAGTTAAGGATTAGATATACAAATATGCTTCCTTCAGATACCCTTGGTGATAAGAGGTGTCTCCCCATCCCCAGACAGATATTGAGTATCATTAATCCCATTTCCCCCCCTCCCCTCCCCGTAATTTCCCACCACTGTCAGTCATTTTCTTATAGTATTACGTTGGATGTTCAAGGTTCACTATATGAGTGAGAACATGTGATACTCTGATCTTTGTTTCTGTGAGAGGTCACTCAGTATTACAGATTCTAGTTCCATCCAAGTTGCTGC
>CAUYQG010133920.1:0-25987 GCA_963574415.1 Tarsius wallacei | reverse complement strand
GGGGTTTTTTTTTTTGTTTTTTTTGTTTTTTTTTTTTTTTAGTCGGAGTCTAACTCCGTCGCCCAGACTGGAGTTCAGTGGCCGCACCCAGCCACCGCAGCCTCGACCTGCTGGGCTCCGGCGATCCTTCCGCCTCAGCCTTCCGAGTAGCCGGAACTACAGGCGCGCGCTACCACGCCCGGCTAGTTTTTTATTTATTGTAGAGGTGAGGTCTCGCCAAGTTGCCCAGGTGAGTCTTGAACCCGCGGGCTCAGGCAATCTACTCACCTCAGCCTCCCAAAGCGCGGGATTACAGGCTGAGCCCCCGAGCCCGGCTGTTTTATATATTTTTAATGATTATAAAACATTGCATTCCAGCCTGGGTGACAAAGTGCGACGCCAACTCAAAAAAACAACAACAAAAAAACAAAACAAAAAACTGTGTGTGTGTGTGTGTGTGTGTGTGTGTGTGTGTGTGTGTGTGTAGCCTGGTTGCTTATAAAAGCTAAATAGAAATGAGAACTAAATATAAATATAAAAATAAAATATAAATAGGAACATTCTGGGAGGAAAAAAATTGTGGGTTTTTTTTTTAGTCAGAGTCTCACTATCGCCCAGGCTAGAGTGCAGTGGCACACTCATGACTACAGCAGCCTCATCCTGCTGGGCTCAGGCAGTCCTTCCGCCTCAGCCTTCCAAGTAGCTGGAACCACAGGCATGCGCCACCACGCCCGGCTGATTTTTTGATCTATTGTAGAAATGAGGTATCGCCATGTTGCTCAGGCTGGTCTCTAACCCCTGAGCTCAGGTAAACCTCTCACCTCTGCCTCCCAAAGTGCTGGGATTACAAGTGTAAGCCACCACACCTGGCCTTATTTTTAAAATAGTATTAGTAATTAAAAGAATGAAAGGATCCAACACTCATTACATGTTTCCTAGGGGGCAAGGATTAGTCCTCACTTGAATATAGCTATTTCATTTAATCCTTACAATAACTACATGAAATAAATATTAAGATCTTTTTTTTTGTATAGCCAAAGTAGGAATTTCCAAAATGTTCTGGGTGGAAAATTTTTTTCCCCAATCTTTTTGGCTTTTTTCTTCCAAGGCCTTGACATCAGTAGTTGTGGTAAAGTCCATAACAGAATTATGTAAACCCTTTGGGCAGTAGAGGTAATTCAGTATCTCCAGGTCCGGTTCAGAACTTCTAGAGTCTTTACTTTTGCAAGCAAACCTCAGAGTTATCAGCAGGACAAGTCTAGACCTAAATGTACACTGTTTGCCTAGAAATTAAGTCCGCATTGAGCACTAAGTTGAATCCCTTTTGTTAACTGACACTGACTCTAGTAAGCCAAAGTATATGAACAGTGATCTAATATTAACAATGTGATGCTGGGCGCGGTGGCTCAGGCCTATAATTCCAGCACTTTGGGAGGCCGAGGCAAGAGGATTGCCTGAGTCCAGGGGTTCGAGACCAGCCTGGGCAACTTGGTGAGTCCTCGTCTCTACAATAAATCAAAAAATTAACCAGCCATAGTGGCGCATACCTGTAGCTCCAGCTACTTGGAAGGCTGAGGCAGAAGGATCACCTGAGACCAGCAGGACAAGGCTGTGGTGGTCGTGAGTGTGCCACTGCACTCCAGCCTGGACAACAGAGTGAGACTCCAACTCAAAAAAAATACATAAATAAAAATAAAATTGACAATATGATATAACCATTTTAATGAATGTGTATATACATCCACACTCATTTTCTAAGAAGTGCAAAGTTTGTTTTTCTTTTAAATCTTTAAGAGAAGAACAATATAAAACCACAGGTTTCAGGTGTTTACAGTTAAATGTTTTTATTTATAAATGTTTACCTTTTGCCCTTTAGCATTTTTATTCTAAAACGGGGAAGGGAAGAAAATTATTTGGCTGTCAGTATCTCCTAGAGCCTTGCTAATAAAAATGTGGCTTGCACAGGCCAGCTGTATGGACATTACCGAGAGCTTAGTAAAAATGCAGAATCTCAGGCCAGGTACAATGACTCAAGCCTGTAAACCCAGCACTTTGGGAGGCCGAGGCGAGAGGATTGCCTGAGTCCAGGGGTTCAAGACCAGCCTGGGCAACTTGGCAAGACCTATCTCTACAATAAATAAAAAATTTTTAAAAATTAGCCAGGTATAGTGGTGCATACCTATAACTCCAGCTACTTGGAAGGCTGAAGCAGAAGGATCATCTGAGCCCAGCATGTCGAGGCTGCAGTGGCCATGAGCATGCCACTGCACTCCAGCCTGGACGATAGAGTGAGACTCCAACTCAAAAAAAAAAAAAAGTAGAATCTCAGGCCTCTAGACAGAATCAAAATCTGCAATAAGATTCCTGTGTAATTTATAATAACATTCAAGTTTGAAAATCACTGCCCTAAATCTCTACCAGAGTGGAATCCAATCCTTCAATTTTTTTTATATCTCCTAAGAACTTGCCACTTCTTGTCTCCTAATCCTGGCCCATATAACTTTCAATTTTTACTTTTTCTAAATTTGCTTTGCTAGTTATAGTGGTTTTTCTCCTGCCTGCTATAGTTAAGTTTCTGTCCTTTTTTCAATTTATTCCATGCAGCAGACAACAGAACCCAGACCTGAGAGGACTGTGGGTAAAGAGAAGCAGCAGACTATTTCCATCTATGCCTTTGTATCTCTAAGAAATAGTTGTTTCTAAAACCACACCATGCATAGCATTAAAGACATTTTTCGCTTATAAGACACCACCAATCATATGCATAAAATGAGATCTTGACACTTTTTGTACCATTCTGTGTCCTGTCTTCCCACTGAGGTCTAATGTTCCATCTCTTTCTTGAAGTCCTCCACAACTATTCTCGTCCCCACTATTATATTTTTTTGTCATTCCTGTAATACGATACACAGTGGAGTTGAATACTTAATTTTTATTTAGTCTTCTAGCTTTGTCTAACTGCTTCCTGTATCCTCCAACTGGAATATCAACTTCTTGAAGTTAGAGGCTGTATATTATTTTTCTCTTGAACACTAAACTTCACAAATAGTAGGTTAGGTTCTGTGCCTTTAAGAACTACTTTCAGGTAGATGGGCAGAATTATGTCAGGAAACAGTGTTTTTTCTCTCCAAAAGATAGAGTTAGGAAGAAATGTATGAAAGCTATGCATATAAGAAGCATACCTATTGAATCATTCTCTCTCTCTATGTTTTCTATCTCTGTCTCTATTGACTCCTGTCTCTATTGACTCCTTCCCTTTTTTGTTACATACTTAAATCGCTTCCATTTTTTAAAATCCTTGTTTTGCCTTTTTCTTAAGCCACTTTAGCTCACCTTTTTCTTCTGCTACCAGAGGAATTCTTTAAATTGTCTATATTAATTATTCCTTACTTTACCTTCTATTGGGTCCCCAATTATTTATAATCTGAGCTCCCCACGTATCTCTTTTCTAAAACCACCCTCACATAGTTCAGTGACCTCTTGATTTTCAAAATTACCCTCACTTAAGGCCAGAATCTCTTCCCTCTAGATTTCCTTAGTCATAGTTTGTACTGGCTCTACTCTGTCCTTTCTCATGAAAATGAAGAGAAAAATATTTTGATAGTTGCATATTCTACTAATGCAGTCTCATTTCAGATAGACAGTTTGTTGTGTTTATAGTCTAAACATTTGCTTGTTAAGTTAAAACTACAACATTTGAAAAAGAATGTTTAATTTCTGAATCAGGGATGCATACTATTTGTTTGTGATATTTTTAAATATATCTAGCATCAGGTAGTCTAAAGTATAGAAAATATCCTATCTTGAATTTACTAGTTCTGACATTTTCTCTTTGTTTATTTTTTGCCAGATTGCTCCAGACCATGTAGTTCCAGCTCCAGGAGAGTGCTATGTGTACAGTCCATTGGGCTCTGCTTATAAACTTCAAAATTACACTGAAGGGTACGGTAAAAACACCAGTTTAGTAACCATGTGAGTAAAACTGCTTTTGAAGCATGACTTAACTTGGTAAATGAAAATTACTGATTATTTTAATTTTTGTTTCAATTAAAATGTTTGAAGAGTCAAACTCCATATTTTTACTGCTGTTGCTTTGTGTTTTCAGTTTTATGATTTGGAATACCATGATGGGAACATCTATACTAAGTATTCCTTGGGGCATGAAACAGGTAATATAATCTTTTAGCATACCTTTTTACCTAGATTTTTTTCTCTTTATAGTTTAAGTTTTATAATACAGGTTTTAATAAATCTACATAAAACCCATTAAAGAAAATAGATGATTATAGTTAGTTTTTCATGAGCTGTTGGATTTTTTAATGATTCTTAGGGCAACATGCCTATGAATTTATGCTTACATGATGATATATGCTGTTCTCTATTTTTATTTTTAAACAGGCCGGATTTACTACTGGAATGTGTGTCATCATACTGATGGGCCTTTTAACACTTTATTGCTGCTACAGAGTAGTGAAATCACGGACTATGATATGTAAGAATTTGGCACAGTGAAAAGAGATTATGAGTATTAATAAGGGTTTCCCTTTGCGGCAAATCATTAATATGCATATTCCACATGTGTATCAACTGTCTACATAGTACTTAAAAATTTACTTCTCTCATTCATAGCTTTCAGCTAAACTGATCTGTTAATACCTGCCTTTGATATTTAGAGAGGCTGGGAGTATTTGCAGAATGCATTCATTTTGGTGCTATATTCTTCCTAAGAATATATATATATTTTTTTAAGTTGGAGTCTTACTCTGTTGCCCAGGCTGGAGTGCAGTGGCACACTCCTGGGCTCAGGCGATCCTTCCACCTCAGCTTTTCAAGTAGCTAGAACACAGACACACGCTACCATGCCTGGCTAATTTTTTTGTGATTTATTGTAGAGATGAGGTCTCACCATGTTGCCCAGGTTGTTCTCAAACCCACGGGCTCAGGCAATCCTCTCACTTCAACTTCCCAAAGTGCTGGGATTATAGGCTTGAGCTACTGCGCCCAGCCAAGAATAATTTTTTTTTTAAGTCGTATTAGTAAAATAAGGTCTTTGCCAAAGCTAAATTGACAATTCTGTGGTTCTTATCAGTTAATGGTGACTTGTTTTGACCTATTCATGCCTAAAGACCTAAATACTGAAATATCCTGAAAGTAGAAATTATAACTAAAAAAAAACGAAAATATAATTCTTTTTTTTTTTTTGAGTTGGAGTCTCACTCTGTCGCTCAGGCTGGAGTGCAGTGGCATGCTCACGGCCACCCCAGCGTCGACCTGCTACGCTCTAGTGATCTTTTCACCTCAGCCTTCCAAGTAGCCGGAATTACAGGCATGTGCCACCATGCCCAGCTAATTTTTGTATTGTAGAGATGAGGTCTCGCCAAGTTGCCTGGGCCAGTCTCGAAACCGTGAGCTCAGGCAATCTTCTCACCTCAGCCTCCCAAAGTTCTGAGATTATAGGCATGAGCCACCACACCCAGCCAATTAATTCTTTTTTTTTTTTTAGATTAGAAGATATAGTTTATTTAGAAAGTAAATTAGAGAGAGAAAGAGTGAGAGGAGATTCACCTCTCCAAGGTTAGAGGGGGGCCAAAGCTTAAGAAAATATTGCTGGCCACAGCTCAAAGAACACATGGCCAGATGATAGCTAATTAATTATTTTGTAATGAACTCTTAAAGTTTTATGAACACATTACTTCAGTTCATCTCTATAAATTCTGGATCAGGGAAACATCTTTTTCAGTTTTTTTTAAAAGTCATTTAGGACCTAAATAAGCATGCATTATTTTATTGACTCTTAACAAGTGTGAATCAACAGACTAGGCTTTGCCTCCAGTTTTTTTTACTTTTATTTTTGAGATTTACTAATCAACACAGAAGATCTTGAAGCTTTTTTTGAAAAACATAAATAGCCGGGCTCAGTGTCCCAGCCTGTAATCCCAGCACTTTGGGAGGCTGAGGCGAGTGGATTGTCTGAACCTGCAGGTTTGAGACCAGCCCAGGCAACTTGGTGAGACCTTGTCTCTACAATAAATCACAAAAATATTAGCCGGGCTTGGTAGCGTGCACCTGTAGTTCTGGCTACTTGGAAGACTGAGACAGAAGGATCGCTGGAGCCCAGCAGGTTGACACTGGGGTGGCTGTGAATGTGCCCTCCAGCCTGGGTGACGGAGTGAGACTGTAACTCAAAAAAAAAATAAAAAACATAAATATATTAAAGAGTTATGGATTATCATCAGAAATCAGATAAGGAATTAGCCAGGAGGACATTTGAAAAAAACCACGTGTCTCTAAGGTGGAGTCATATTCAAACTAATTTGTGGAAAAACCAGATCCATAGAGATCGTATTTAAAAGTTAAAGTGAAATCTTTTGATAAAATGTTAGTTGATATATTATATAACTCCTAATTGAGGAGATAATGATCATCTGACATTCACTGAGAACTTTTTCTGTGCTATGCCTATAGATAAGCTTATTCTCTGTGTTCCTCAAAGTCTAATTGTCATTGGGCATTTATAGGCTACACATAAGTTCGTTGAAAAAAAAATTTTTTTTGTTTTTAATTCTGGATACCCCAGCCTCTGTAAGAATGATGTTAGAGTAGTACAATGATAATACATGGGACAATATTTGAGGAATACACAGGTGCTTCATTGTTCCTGCTTACCTACACATCACTTATCTCTTTCCTCTAGTGTGGAACTGGAAGAATCTTTGAAATAATTCTTCTTTTATTTTTTTTGAGTAGTGGTCTCATTCTGTGCCCAGGCTGAAGTACAGCGGCACACTCAGGGCCACCACTGCCATGACATCTTGGGCTCAAGCGATCCTTCCACCTCAGCCTTCCAAGTAGCTGGAACTACAGATGTGTACCACCACGCCCATTTCATTTTTTGATTTATTGTAGAGATGAGGTCTCACCAAGTTGCCCATGTTGGTCTCGAACCCGTGAGTTCAGGCAATCCTCTTGTCTCTGCCTCCCAAAGTGCTGGGATTACATGTGTGAGCCACCATGCCCAGCCTGAAACAATTATTCTTGATAGTGATATTGCCATAACATTCTTTTTCTAGATATAAATTATCGTGCTCTAATGTCCTCAACTTCTCAGGCTTCATCACTGCTTTCTGACATGTACTAGCTGCTTTATTTTGCTTCAGAGATGCCAGAACTTGTTTCTATATATTCTTCAAACATAACAATTATCTCAAAGTAGTTCAGAGGATGGAATCATATAAGAACAAAGGCTATAAAATTACCCTTTGATGGCAATTAAAATAATCTTTTATAGGTTATAATTATCTACATTCTTGTTCTTTATTGAACATTAAAATGTGAAACAGAAAACCAAATATGTATTATAATAGCCTCACTATGGAAATGCAAATGATTTTTTTGTGTTTTTTTTGCATACATTCCTATGGTTTAGACTTGTGTTACAGAGTTAATCATATTGTATTTCAGTTTTGTCTTCTACTTTATCACTTTGTTTAGTGCAGTTTATGTTTCTACACACACCATTTTTATCTTTTAATTATTGTATACAGTTGCACACTGTGGCTCTATTGTATTTGCTTAATCATTGCCCTACTGTTGTATGCTTAAGTCATTGCCTGGTTTTTGCCATTCTAAATTATACCCCCTACAAATATTTTACACAATGCTTTCTATTTTCTTTTGAATTACTTTCTTAAACTAAATTTCTACAAGAGCAAGTGCTACAAAGTTTGTGTTCCAGGCTGAACGAAGTGGCTCACACCTATAATCCCAGAACTTTGGGAGGCTGAGGTGAGAGGATTGCCTGAGCTCATGGGTTCGAGACCAGCCTGGGCAACTTGGTGAGACCTCATCTCTACAATAAATCAAAAAATTAGCCGGGCATGGTAACATGTGCCTATAGTTTCCGCTGCTTGGAAGGCTGAGGCGGAAGGATCACCTGAGCCCAGCAGGTCAAGGATGCAGTGGCCGTGAGTGTGCCACTGCACTCCAGCCTGGAAAAAACAAAATTGTGTTCCCATCTTCTTTTTGTTTGTTTATTTTGTTTTAATGCCTAAATTGTGGTATATTTATCTTTAATTGTATTATTTATTCATAACCCTTTCCCAGTTATCCTCAAGTCCCTTGGTACTCTAACAGCTAAGCTCTTTATATGATGTAGGCATTAGCTCTTTATCTATCATTTCTTTCCTATTTAATATTTGAATGGATTTTGTAATTATGAGTTTTTTGTAGCTGTTTATCTTTTCCATTGTCATTTCTGTTACTTCAGTTGATAGAAAGGATAACCTTTCATTTTCTGTTTCTACATTGTTTTCTAACTTTTCTGTTATTTAACTTTTAAATTCTTAACTCTGTTTTCTGAACTTTCCCTATATTGTTATCTGAATATGCCAAATATTGCCACGTTTTCTGTTTCTTACTGATGGGGACATATTGTCTAGCTTTAGTTTATCACTTGTTATTAATTATAAAATATGGGCTCAGCCTGTAATCCCAGCACTTTGGGAGGCTGAGATGGGAAGACTGCCTTAGCCCCGGGGTTCAGGACCAGCCTGGGCAACTTGGTGAGACCTCGTCTCTACAATAAATCAAAAAAACTAACCGTGCGTGGTGGTGTGCATCTATAGTTCCGGCTACTTGGAAGGCTAAGGCGGAAGGATCGCCTAAGCCCAGTAGGTCGAGGCTATGGTAGCCGTGAACATGCCACTGTACTTCAGCCTGGGCGACAAGAGTGAGACTCCAACTCAAAATATTTATGTATATATATGCTATAATCTGTTTCTTAGATTATCTGTACTAGTTCATTGATCTACATTCCTTTTTATGTGTTTTTTATGTTTTAATTGCTACTATAATATGTTCTAATGTGTAGTGGTAGAATAGCCAGATTTTTTGCTACATATTTTGAGTTAATTTGGAGAACAAAAATTGTAAATATAAGCTATATGATAAACATCTACTTTTATTCTTTCTCTTTTATTTGTGCCTAGCTTCATTGGATACCACTACCTGGGAATATCCAGATGTCTGCAGACATTATTTTGGCTCCTTTGGGCAGTGGTCAAGTCTTCTTTTCTCCTTGGTGTCTCTCATTGGAGCAATGATAGTTTACTGGGTGCTCATGTCCAATTTTCTTTTTAATACTGGAAAGTTTATTTTTAGTAAGTATTTATGTCATATGCTTTAACACAGTTACTTTCAAATGCAATTAGTACTGTAATGTTTTAGTTCCAGCCTTAAATTCTAGGACTTGTGATTTATAAAGTAAGTAATATATGTAATTCTAGAAAACATATTTTATTCTGTTTGTTTTCTGTAGTTGTGGTCTCAAATATGTTGTATATGTTCATTTCTAAACATTAATTTTTGAATTAATAATGTTTCCTTAAAATCTCTAGTTAGTATATTTCTATAACCCATCAGATATTTTAAACATTTTTCACTCTTTACCACAAAATTTTAGTATAACAGAAAAGTTTATAAATGTCATTGGTATTTGTTGCTAAAGAATGTAATGTGTAAGCCGGGCACCGTGGCTCATGCCTATAATACCAGCACTTTGCAAAGCTGAGGTGGGAGAATCACTTGAGCCCAGGAGTTCAAAACCAGCCTAGGCAACATAGCGGACCTCATCTCTACAAAAATTAGCCATGCATGGTGATGCATTCCTATCATCCAGCTACTCAAGGCTAAGACAGAAGAATCACCTGAGCCCACATGATTGAGGCCGTGGTGAGCCGTGATGGTGTCACTGCACTCCAGCCTGGGCAACAGAGTGAGAACCCAACTCAAAAAAAAAAAGAAAAGAACTTGATGTATAGACTCTAGGGCAGGTGTCTACACCCCCGAGCCACGGACTGGTACTAGTCCATGACCTGTTAGGAACCAAACTGTACAGCAGGAGGTAGAGCTCAGGTGGTAATACTAATGCTGGGGAGTGACTGCAAATACAGATTAACATTAGCAGTGAGGTTTGACTGTACAGAGACCATAATAAATCAATTGCTTGAAGACTCATATCAAAACCCTATCAGTGAGTGGCAAGTGAGTTGATATACTTCAGTTGTACAGCTACATGTGGTGGCAGACTTTAGTCGGAGTCTGACACTTATATTAGTCCACACTTATTTACTACTTCTGTCCTCACCTCGTTCCCACACTGTGCACTTTTCGCAGTCGCAGTTTTGGTAAGCCCACAAGCTAACCCTAACCAAAGTGAGTAAAAACCAAACGTCACTGGAGAGCTTCTTTGAAAAGGGAAAGACCCAATGATGAGACAACAGAAGACTCTAAGACTGCTAACAAAAAGAAAGCTGCATTTAAAAGAAAATTCCAAGAGTCCTGCTGAAGTTACGGGTCCACTGCAACAGGTGATTCACATCCTCCAAGCCCACATTGTATAATATGTGGTGACGGGCCATCCAACAAAGCCATGAAACTTTCAAAACTGCTTTGCCACATGGAGACCAAGCACCCTGCATTAAAAGACAAGCCTTTGGAGTTTTTCAGAAGAAAAAGGCGTGAACACAGACAGAAGCAATTATTGAAGGCCATCACTTTATCAAATGTTTCTGTACTGAGAAAATAATTCTTAGTAGCTAACCACATTGATAAAGCTAAAAATTCCTTTACTATTGGAGAAGAGTTGATGCTAAGAACATTTGTTGTGAACTTTTAGGAGAGGCTGATGTTCAAAAGATGGCATGTGTTTCTTTCGGCTAGCACTGTGACTGGAAGAATTGATGAAATAGAAGGTTATTGAGGCACAATTGTTAGAGGGAATTAATGAGACACTGTTGTGCACAATCCAGGATGATGAGTCTACTGATGTTGACAACAAAGCAACAATGTTTGTTTTTGTGTGATATCCAGGAGTGCCAAAAAATTGTATACACATTTTAAGAGATGTTATGTATGTATTATTTTAGTTCACCACAATCAAGTGTCTGGATGTTGATGGTAACCACTTTGAGCACTTCTTTTAATTGCAGAAGTGAAGCGTAACTTGTATTCATCTTTTGTTATCAATGTATATTGAGTATTTCAATTTTAATAGTATTTCCTTTCTTAAAATGTGTATGCATTTTTTTGGCACCCTCTGTATTTTTCAGGAGAATATGCATGTGGATACGTAGCACATTTGTTGCCAACCAACACTGCAGCTGCGGAACTATTCAAGCCTTTGAATGATTACATATCAAGAAAACTGAACTGGTCATTTGTGCTGGTATAGCACAGATGGAGTGGCTGCCATGATTGGACAGCTTTCTGGTTTCACTACTCAGGTCAAAGAGATCACCTCTGAATGAGTCTACGCACTGTGTCATCCAAAGAGAAATGCTGGCTAACCAAAAAAATGTCAACTTAGCAGCATTTTGCAGGATGTGATTAAAATTATCAACCACATTAAGGTACATGCCCTTAACTCAAGTCTGTTCATGCAGCTCTGTAAGGAAGTGGACACCGAGCACACACGTCTTCTCTTATACACAGAAGTGAGATGGTTTTCTAAAGGTAGATCGGCTGGGCGCAGTGCTTATGCGTATAATCCCAGCACTTTGGGAGGTTGAGGTGAGAGGATTTCCTGAGCCTATGAGTTCGAGACCAACCTAGGAAACTTGGTGAGACCTCATCTCTACAATAAATCAAAAAATTAGCCAGGCGTTGTGGTATGTGCCTGTAGTTCCAGCTACTTGGAAAACTGAGGTGAAAAGATCACCTGAGCCCATCAGGTCGAGGCTGCAGTGGCTGTGAGCATGCCACTGCACTCCAGCCTGGGTGACAGAGTGAGACTCCAACTCAAAAAAATAAAAAAATAATAATAAAAGTAGATCACTGGACAGTTTTTTAATTATGAGTGCTGCTCCATAGATTTATTTTAGAAAAACAATCACAACTGGCAGCACATTTCAGTGATACACAATGGGTTGCAAAACTTGATTATTTGTGTGACATATTCAACGTGCTCAACAAACTCAGTCTGTCACTTCAGTGGAGAACAACCACTGTGTTCAAGTCAATAGATAAAGTGACTACATTCAAAGCCAAACTGGAGTTATGGAGGCAATGAGTGAACTTTTTTTTTTTTAATTGGAGTCTCACTCTGTTGCCCAGGTTGGAGTCCAGTGGCATGCTCAAAGCCACCGCCACCTCGATCTGCTGGGCTCAGGCAGTCCTTGCGCTTCATCCTTCTAAGTAGCTAGAACTACAGGGTGCCACCATGCTCGGCTAATTTTTTTATTTATTGTAGAGACAAGGTCTTGCCAAGTTGCCAAGGCTGGTCTCGAACCTATGGGCTCAGGCAATCCTCTCACATCCACCTCCCAAAGTCCTGAGTTTACAGGCGTGAGCCACTGCACCCAGCTAGCAGAGATTTTGAGAGATGAGCCAGGGCCTTCTTTCTCCCAGTTGGTGCATGATACCTACCTCAGCTTTCAAAAGAGTTTGATCATTACTTCCCTACCACAAAGGACCCCTCAAACTGGAAAAGAATGGATCTGCAACCCACTCGTGAATAAGCCAGGTAAATTGATTTTGTGCTAGAAGAGAATCAACTGCTTGAGATCACAGACAATGGCCTTAAAAGTATGTTTGAGAAACATCTTCATACGTTCTGGATTAAAGTCAAGACAGAATATCCTGAGACTACCACAAAGTACTAAAAAGCCTGCTTCCATTGCCAACATCCTTTCTTTGTGAAGCAGGGTTTTCTGCTGTGATAGCAATCAAAATGATTTTATGGAGTAGACTGGACATAAGCAGCACACTTTGGGTGTCACTGCTGTCTCGTCACCCCAAGACGAGACCATCTAGTTACAGGAAAACAAACTTAGGGCTCCCACTGGTTCTGCATTATGGTGAGTTATAAATTATTTTATTATATTACGATGTAATAATAATAGAAATAAAATGCACAATAAACGTAATGCACTTCAATCATCCCGAAACCGTAAGCCCTCCCTCCCAGTCCATGGAAAAATTGCCTTCCATGAAACCAGTTCCTGATGCCAAAAAGGCTGGAAACTGCTGCTCTAGGGGAAACAAATTTTAATAAGTTTTAACACATTCGGACCTAAGAGTAGGGAACAGTATAATAATGGAATTTAAGTAATAAAGATTTTATTTGCATATCACAAAATTATGATTTGCCTAATCAGCTACTTGAATTCTGAAGACAGTCTTAGAAATTTAGACCAAATGCTTTTTGTAATTTTTCTTTAGGTTAAATAGAAGCTGTTCATTTTTTTTTTTTTTTTTTTTTTTAAATCCTGCTATATTGCCCAGGTTGGCCTCAAACTCCTGGGCTCAAGAAATACTGTTGCCTCAGCCTCCCAGTTACAGTCACATGCCACAGCACCCAACTGAAAGTTTATTGTAAAAGATACCAAGTTTTTTCCCTAATAAGATTTTGCCAAAGTTTTTACAAAGCCTAAAGTTTAGTAAATGTTTAGCTGGCTTTAAGTAAAATATATATGTATTAAAATCTGGATTTACATGAAAACCAAATTTCAGAATAAGTTTACCATAAGCATGACAACCAATTTCCCTAAGAGCCTTCAAATGGGGGGGATACACTTTATCTTGTTTTAAACAATAAAACCCACATTTTAATTTTTATTGCCAAGCATTTTATTGTATACAAATTATGAAATATTTCAAACTACAAAAATATGCACAAGCTAATCTAAATACCAATGTACCCACCAAAGAGCTTTAGTGTCTTTCATATTTACATTACTTCTATTTTTGTTTTTTTATTTTTGAATCAGGGTCTCACTCAGTCACGCAGGCTATAATGCAGTGGCATAGCCACAGTTCACAATAGCCTCAAACTCCCGAATTCAAGGGATCCTCCCTCCTGGGACTCCCAGAATGCTGGGAGTACAGGCATGGGCCACTGTTTTGTGGTTTTTTGTTTGTTTATTTGTTTGTTTGAGATGTGGTCTTGCTTTGTTGCCCAGGCTGTCTTGATCCTCCTGCCTCAGCCTCCCAGGTAGCTGGAATTACAGACACAAGCCACTGTGCCTGACTAGTTCTTTATTTCTACTAAAAAAATAAAAGTATTACAAATAAAGTGAAAGCCCCGTGTGTACTCCTCAGTCTCATTGTCCTTCTTCCCTTCATTTGGTGTTTATCATTCCCATGTGTGTTTTTGTACTCTTACTACGTGAATATATGAGCAACATATAATATTCTGCATATTTTTAATCTGTACAAACGCTTTTGTGACTTTGCCTTCTTTGTTAATAACCAAAGGTCATTTTAACTGCATTATATTATTCAATAATATGAATATACCACAACTTCATTATCGGTTCTCATATTGACAAACATTTAATTTGTTTTCAGTATTTGGGCTATTACAATCAAAGCTGTGTTAAACATTCCTATTTCTGCCTCCTTGTGGGAGAGTTTCTCCAAGCTATGTATCTATAAGACAAATTTCTGGAATTTAGAATATTTACATTGTTTCAACTTTACTAGAAATTGCTAAGTTGTTTTTTATCATGCTGTACCAGTTACATTTCTGCCAACAGTTTAGGAAAATTCCCCTTGTTCCACATCCTCACCCACGTGGGCTCAGGCAATCCTCTCACCTTGGCCTCCCAAAGCGCTAGGATTGTAGGTATGAGCCACTGCGGCCTGCCATGAAATTTTAATATCATATTGGGAGCAGTGGCTCATAAATCGTGCCACTGCATTCCAGTCTGGATGACAGAGTGAGACTCCTACTCAAAAAAAAAGATTTTTAATATCAAAAATATACTATAAATCTGTTTATGAACTATATGTATATCTATCTGTTATAGGCAGAACGAATTTTCTCCCCTTTGGGAGTAATACTCTATCCATTGAGAAAGCATAACCCATGGTATACCCACTTTCCACCCCAATTCAACTATTATTATGTGTATAATTCTCTCTTTAGAAATATGTAAGTGGATACATCCATATAACCCACACCTCCTTCAGGAAACAGAACATTTCCATCTCCCCAGAAAGTAATACTATATTTCTAATTACATATTCAAATAATTTGTTGCTATTATAAAGGAACCTAATTAATGTTTGAATGTTTATCTTGAATCTAGCACACGCTGAACTCTTACTGATACTAATAATTTTATAGATGTACTTTGGATTTTTTTATTTAGATAATCACTTTATCTGTGATTTTTTTTTTTTTTAAGTCTATGTCTCACTCTGTCACCAAGACTGGAGTGCAGTGCTTACCACAGCCTCAACCTCCTGGCCTCAGGTGGTCCTTCTGCCTTAGCCTCTCGAGTAGCTAGTACTACAGGTGCACACCACCATGCCTGGCTAATTTTTAAATTTTTGTAGAAACAAGGTCTTTCTATGTTGCTTAGGTTGATCTTGAGCTTCTGGACTAAAGCAGTCCTCCCACCTCAGCCTCCCTAAGTGCTGGAATTGCAGGCATGAGCCACCACACCAAGCCCATCTAAGTTCTTTCCGTCTAGTCTTTTCTAATGGTTCATATGTTTATACATATATGCACTTATATATGCATATATGTATGTATATATGTGTGTACATGTCTATATATGTATAGACATGATCTCTTTTTTTAATTAAAGTGTGAAGTTACACAGAAGCAAAGCTAGTAGATATTCTTATATTGTTCTTAAATCTTCCTAATATTGCACAAATACTGTTTGCTGTGGGATATTAGTTGTACTCTAGTAATTTAAAGACATTTCTACCTATTATTTTCTTAATATGGTTGAATTTTATCAAGTACTTTATCTACATCTCTTGAGATAATTAAGAGACAATCAAGACATCTTAATTAAATTTTATTCTGTTTTGCATTTTTTCTTTTTTTGAGTTGGAGTCTTACTCTGTCGACCAGGCTGGAGTGCAGTGGCACACTCACAGCCACCACAGCCTCGACCTGCTGGGCTCAGATGATCCTTCCACCTCAGTTTTCTAAGTAGCTAGAACGGCAGGCACGCGCCACCATGCCTGGCTAATTTTTTTTTTTGTTAATTGTAGAGATGAGGTCTTACCAAATTGCCCAGGCTGGACTTGAACCCATGGGCTCAGGCAATCCTCTCACCTCAGCCTCCAAAGTGCTGGGATTTTAGGCATGACCCACCGTACCCGGACTTGCTTTTTTTTTCTATTTTAAAGATGTGGGGTACAATTCAGGATTAGGTGTACAAATGGTCATCATACAGGTAAATTTTGGGCCACCCTTTGGTCCCCACTAAATTTTATTCTTTAAATGGTTAATATGATGAATTAAATGAATACATTTTATAATATTTAAACCATTCTTATATTCTGGGATAAACTGAAATAATGTTTATCAGTCGTTATATACACACACACACACACACACACACATCTATATATATATATATATATATTTTTTTTTTTTTTTAATTCCTTACTGGATTCAGTTTGCTTTTTTGGAGAATTGGGAGGTAATATTTATTTAGAACTTTTGTGTCTTTTCTTAGAGATATTGGCCTATGGTTTTTCTTTCTTATGCTGTCCTTGAGCCTTGGTGTATTAGGACGGCAGTTACAAGTTACCGTAAACAAGTGGCTTAAAACAACACAAATTTACTTTTTCATAACCGTGGAGATTCGAAATATGAAATCAAAGTGTCAGCAGGGCCCTGTTCCCTCTGAAGGCTCTAGGGAAGAACCCTTCCTTGCCTCTTCCTAATCTTTGTTGCTTGCTGAATCCTTGGCATTCTTTGGCAAATAGCTACGTCACTCATTTCTCCCTGTGTCCTCACATGGCTACCTTCTCTCTGTGTGTCTATATCCAAATTTTACTCTGCCTAGAAGGACACCCTAATCCACTATGACCTCCTCTTAACTTGATTATATCTACAAAGATCCTATTCCCAAGAAAGGTCACATTCTGAGATTCCTTGTAGATATAAATTTGAGGGTGAGAAAATTGCTATTCAACTCAGCACACTTTGTGTCACGGTTTTACTAGCCTTGTGTAAGTCTTTGGCATCAATAAATTATATAAAGATTCATAACTTCCATCTTAAATCAATAATAACCCTTAGAGATATTATTAAAAAATCCAGAGCACTAGACTATTTCTTTTATTCTCTCTTGAGAAGCATACAATGAAGGTCAATCATTCAAATATTTAACTTACTTTTATGATGTTTTAACCCAACAGCACCTTTTACCATCTTATTTAAGTTTCACAACAAATATTCTTATTAATGCTTAATAAGGTTATAAAAGGCTCATATCAAACAGAGTAAAGTAAATTACCTCAGGCTAGCAAGTAACCACATTCTCTACCTATTCTCTCATTCACTGTAGAATGATATGAATGATCAGATGTCTGCATATTCTATTGTCTTGACTACTTCCTTTAGTTTAACTCAGTGGTTCTTTTGAGCATAACAATTACTATATGGCCTTGGATCTATGAGAGTATGTACTATACTTTGTGAAAAACTTTAAGTGATTTTCCAGGTAAGTTTAGCTGTGAATGAGTGTTGGTTTCACCTTTTTGCACACTTTAGAACCTTATTCTACATGAGAGGGAACTATACTTATATAAATTAGTGTGTATGTAGGGAAAAAATTGTATACATTATTTTTATTACAGAGCTTTAAACTATCATTAATTCAGTGTTGTGAGTAGATTTGTTAAAAATCTTCAATTATGTAAAAATTTTTCACAGTGGGACTGTGAAGCCAATGTCATTATCATTCTAAGTGAAGAAAACTGTGTTAACAATGAAGTATGCCAGGTGTGTTGGCTCAAGCCTGTAATCCCAACACTTTGGGAGGCCGAGGCAAAAGGATTGCCTGAGCCCAGGGGTTCGAGACCATCCTGGGCAACATGGCAAAACCTCATCTCTACAATAAAATTAAAAAATTAGCCAGGCATGGTAACATGCACCTATAGTTCCAGCTACTTGGAAGGCTAAAGTGAAAGGATCACCTGAGCCCAGCAGGTCGAGGCTACGGTGGCTGTGAGCAGTGTGCCACTTGCATTCCAGCCTGGGCGGCAGAGTGAAACTCCAACTCAAAAAATAAAATAAAATAGCTGGGCTCGGTGGCTCAGCCTGTAATCCCGTGCTTTGGGAGGCTGAGGTGAGTGGATTGCCTGAGTCCGCGGGTTCGAGACCCGCCTGGGCAACTTGGCGAGACCTCATCTCTACAATAAATCCAAAAATCAGCAGGGCATGGTAGCGCGTGCCTGTAGTTCCGCTACTTGGAAAGCTGAGGCAGAAGGATCACCGGAGCCCAGCAGGTTGAGGCTGCGGTGGCCGGAAGTGGACACTGCACTCCAGTCTGGGCGACAGAGTGAGACTCCAACTCAAAAAAAATAAATAAATAAAATAAAATAAAATAATGAAATTGTCTTGGTTCAGTATACTAGATTACTACATAGCAGATATTTAAAGATTAGACTTAGCATCTTTCATTCAGTGTTAAACTATGTGTTTTCCTTAATTTTTAGATTTTATCCATCACATTAATGACACAGACACTGTACTGAGTACCAATAATAGTAACCCTGGTAAGTAATTTGGAATATTGTTTTGTTTCTTTATTCCCCCACCTTGTTCTAAAAAAGGATTTAAGGTAGAACCTGTGACCTTATTTTAGGTAAATATTCAGCATAAAATTATTGTTTACTGATTACTAAACTGTGGTAATCGGTGTGATAAAAAAAGTTTAGGTTAATGTGAGCTAGACAACATTTAGTTCATCTTATACAATTCTTATCTATCTATAGGATCCATATTTGCCTGTGAACAATCAATAAATATTTTTAAGAACCTATATCACTACTAATTGTTTTAAATGTCTAGAGGCATAGTTCTATGTTAACTTGGTTTTAGAATTGTATTGTTCTAGTTACTAATATTTTCTATACAAACTTGTAACCTATAAAATGCTTAATTTTCTAATAATCAAAAGAGGTTAGTAAGTAAATATAGAAAAATAAAGCTTTGGCTCCAAAAGAAAATTTCTCAGAAATGTTTCCTTTATCTGTTAAAAATAAATTGTTAGGTCAGACTAAGGATGTCTGTGATCCAGTGCTACAGAAGGATGCAAAGAGTTGCACAGAGATTAGATTGGAAAATATAGTTTATTTAGAAAGTAGAATAGAGAGAGAGAGGATTCACCTTCCCAAGGTAAGGGCTGGGTACCAAAACTTAGGAAAACATGACCCGGCCAGAGCTCAAAAAGCCGCATGATTGGGCCAGGGCTTAACAAAAGCATTTGATAGAGGCATGTTGTTAAGGTGAGACAAATATCATCAGATATCAAAAGTTTAAGGTCAGGCGTGGTGGCTTATACCTGTAATCTCAGCACTTTTGGAGGAGGAGGCGAGAGAATTGCCTGAGCCCAGGTTCGAGACCAGCCTGGGCAACTTGGCAAGACCTTGTCTCTACAGTAAGTCAAAAAATTAGTCAGACATGGTGGTGCTTGCCTGTAGTTCCAGCTACTTGGAAGGCTGAGGTGGAAGGATCACCTGAGCCCAGCAGGTTGGGGCTACGGTGGCCATGACTGCACTACTGCACGCAGCCTGAGCAACAGAGAGAGAAAATTTCTGTCCAGAACACAGAAAAAAAAAGTACATGTTAAAATGCTAACTGAGAAAGAAAGAAAAAGAAAATTAAATATTTAGCTTTGTGGCATGCCAAATAATGGAAAGAGAATAAAATTAAAAATAGAACTGACAATGAAGTCTTTCTAACAAAGGATGAGTGATGTCGGTTTCTTACTGTAAATATTGTCCACCAGCATTAAGAGTTCTTTACAAAGAGCTGATTAGCAAACTTTATTGTGAAATTAGAAACACTGTGAGAACAGTTTGTGTTTTATCTGTATTGTGCCACTGG
Source organism: Tarsius wallacei (assembly GCA_963574415.1). Lineage (NCBI taxonomy): Eukaryota > Metazoa > Chordata > Mammalia > Primates > Tarsiidae > Tarsius > Tarsius wallacei. Next base: position 6,144 of record CAUYQG010133920.1, on the reverse strand, counting down.
CAGATCAGTATTTAAGAAAAATATATTTTACCGACTTCCCAGTTGTCTGGATATCATCAGTTCTTGTAAGCTTCTATCAAGCGTAATGAACTTCTAGAATTATTTTGGATTGTTGCAATTTAAGATTCTTAAGTTTTCATCAGTGATTATGGCACCTGGCAGTTATTTCAATGAGGTCTGCTTTTTATTCCAAACCCATAAATTTTGTTTGTTGTTAAAAGAAACCTGCTCTTTGGCCTTTGGATGGTTTACTATTGAAATACACAGTTACCCTGAGTGATAGATATTTCTTATACATTGGATAAATAAGACCAAATGCCATCTGGCCCAATATTTTCTCTCCGGCAATGGATACAAGGGATATTTGGTGGGATTTTTTTGTTTGGTTGGTTGGTTTTTTTTGAGTCAGAGTCTCAATCGGTCTCCCGGGCTGGAATGCAGTGGCATGCTCACAGCCACCGCAGCCTCAACCTGCTGGGCTCAGGCAATCCTTCCACCTCAGCCTTCCAAGTAGCTAGAACTACAGGCGCACACTACCATGCCTGGCTTATTTTTTGATTTATTGTAGAGATGAGGTCTCACCAAGTTGCCTGGGCTGGTGGGATGTTTTTATCATTTCCAGCAGAGTTAATACCTAAAAGTTTTTAAAGATTCTCTCACCTTTAATTATTTATTTTTAGGTGAAAGAATCCTAATATACCTAAATATAGCCCTCTATTTTGTTCAGAAAGGAACAGCTTATTGTTAATGATAAAGATTGAAGTTGGTAGAGCAAGCGTCAGTCTCTGGGGGCAGTTATTTTCGATTTTCTGTGGCCTTCTCTAATCTGGTACTTTCCTGTCGCAGTGATTTGTCCAAGTGCCGGGAGTGGTAGCCACCCTGACAATAGCTCTATGATTTTCTACGCCAATGACACAGGAATCCAACAGTTCGAAACGTGGTGGAATAAGTCCAAGACAGTGCCCCTTTACCTTGTAGGCCTCCTCCTGCCACTGCTAAATTTCAAATCACCTTCATTTTTTTCAAAATTTAATATCCTAGGTAAGTAGTGGTTCTGAGTTCTTTCTGTATTAGAGTACATGGTGGATTCTGAGGAAATATGGTCTAACTGGGGAGAGAGTTATCTTCCAATCCTGTTCATCTATGATTAATTTGTTCATTCATATGTTACCCTGTTTTTTGTTGTTTTTGTTTCTCATGGGGTTTGCCACAGAGAAAAATTTCAAGTCCCTTTTTGTTTTTTGGTGGTTTTTTTTTTTTTGGTTTTTTTTTTTTGAGACATGAGTTAATTATTTGATTTCCCATTCTAAACTTACTGAACAACTCTTCCTCATTTTCTCTAAGGGTACAACTAGAGGAAATAGACTAAAATTTCAGGAGGAGAGATCCAAATTGAATATTATAGGAATTTTCCGTTCTAAGGGTTGGAAACATTAGAACTTACTAAAGGAGGTTATGGATTGTTTTTTCCTACAGTCTATTTAGAAGTATTACACAGAATTATCATGTGACTTTGAACCTGGGAGCCCATTGTCTAGCTCATACTTGTTAGGTTTATTCCATTTTTGCTGTCTTCCTCCATACTTTTGTGTTTTTTTTTCTTAGAACACTATTGCCTCCTTAAAGGAACACACTTTCTGTGAGCCCTGTTTTTCAGAATTCATTGAGAGAATGTTTTGACTCCATGAAAGCGCAGATCTGTTTAACTAAAGGCATGGATGTCATTCATAAGAAGTTGATAACTCCAAATACACCATAGAATTTTACCTTCTGTCTATAGTTCTGATCTGGTAGTCTGTCTAGAGTATAAAATAATTAGATTACCCATCACATCAAAGAACCAGGAGGTGGCTTTGGGGTTTCCATAAGACCAAAGGATGAGGTAATGATATTTCTCTCTGCCTCTCTGCCTCACAACAGAATTCACTGTAAGCTGCCATAGAGACACATAAAATGAAGTTGTGGTTATATAAGCTTTGACCTCTTGTTTTTATCCTTTCTGAATCAGCTAATCTCCATACCCACAGTACAGTTTATATAGCTTATTTGTGGTTTCCTGATGTGATTGCCAACTTTCCTATGGAATAAATCTTTTAAAAGAATGTAAACTTATAGAAAGATTTGCTGTACTGGGGGAAACAATCATCAAACTTCCTACCAGATTGATTATTAATTCTCCAGCTCTTTAAGGATATTCTGCTTTTGTTCTTTTTCTTGATACTTTCCCCCTCCTTTTTTTTTTTTTTTTTTGAGTTGGAGTCTCACTCTGTCGCCCAGACTGGAGTGCAGTGGCCGCTCCCGGCCACCACAGCCTCGACCTGCTGGGCTCCGTCGATCCTTCCGCTCAGCCTTCCAAGTAGCTAGAACTACAGGTGCGCGCTACCACACCTGGCTAATTTTTTGATTTTTTGTAGAGATGAGGTCTCACCAAGTTGCCTAGGCGGGTCTCAGATCCGCGGGCTCAGGCAATCCACTCACATCGATCTCCCAAAGTGTGGGATTACAGGCTGAGCCACCGAGCCTGGCTAGAAGGTATGGTTTCAAGAAAGAGGGAAAGTAGCTGGTTGCGGTGGCTCATGCCTGTAATCCCAGCATTTTGGGAGGCCGAGGTGAGAGGATTACCTGAGCTCATGGGTCTGAGACCAGGCTGGGCAATATGGTGAGGCCTCATCTCTACTGTAAATAAAAAAAATTAGCCAGGTGTGATGGCACATGCCTATAGTTCCAGCTACTTGGAAGGCTAAGGCAGAAGGATTGACAGCTCAGCAGGCCGTGAATGAGTGTGCCCCTGCCTGGATGACAGAGCGACTCAAAAAAAAAAAAAAAAAGCCCCATACCTTCTTTAGAGGAATTGGCATCTAATGCCCTTCCTGGGTTTCTTGACTACTTCGTTTCCTAAAGGGAATAATTCTACATGACTTAAAAATCCTGAATGTCCACTTTATCCTGTATTTAATACCTGGGAGTAGAATCTGGAACCTTTCCATCTAGCAGGTAGTATTACCCAATCAAAACTTCATGTAGATCTAGATAAAATTGTTTATGGATTATTTGGCTTCTTACTTTCTCAAATATGCTTCTGGTCTTCATTCACAGCTTTTCTTTCTTTACTTTCTTATCATTTCACATTAAATATTGTGATGGACTTTTCTAGCCTCTTGACTGTCTCTAACACTTCCAATTCAAAGAATAAAAGCTAATGTTGTGTTGTTTCTTCTCTCCTATGTAACCTTGCTATTTTGTAATGAACTCTCTGCTTGTATCTTCCACTAAACTCGGCTCTTATGTAAATCAGTTTTTCATTCAGCAATGGATAAGCTACCTTCATCTAGTTCTTAGGTCTACTACCTAGGTTTGTTTTGTTTTCTGGTAACTCACATAGCTTGTTCTATTCTTCAGAACCCAGTGGGGTTTTAGTGGGGATAATCATGTGAGGTAATAATTTTCTACACTTTGCTGAGAATGTGGGAAAAAAGCTTGATACTAAAATAGTCCGTAAAATACACAAAGATAATAAATGGTTTCTGATTTTTTTCTCACAGGCACAGTATCTGTTCTCTATTTAATTTTTCTTGTCACCTTTAAGGCTGTTCGCTTGGGATTTCATTTAGAATTTCATTGGTTTATACCAACAGAATTTTTTGTACCAGGTAAGCTCTTTGGCAAAATAAAGAATTAATAAATTATAATGTGTTCTTTAAGTTAACTATTGTTATATGCTATTCTAAAACAAGCAATGGTATTTTTTTATGCTGAACATTTTTATTAATGCTATTAAGTTAAAAACAGCACTACAATTGAGATTATTTGGGGTTTCTTGCAGTTAATAGTAATCAGGGCTCTTTGTCATTTCTAATTGGTAGTTGAAGTCCATTTACTTTACAGTGCACTAACATTTGTGTTTTGTCTTTCTCATCTGTATAGTGGTATTACATTGTGGGATTTTTAATCAAAAATTTTCATTTACATATAATAGTTGTACAAATTTTGAGGATACATGTGGTGTTTTGATACCTGTATACAGTCTATAATGAAAAATCAGAGTAATTGAGTTATCTATCACCCCAAATATTTATCTTTGTGTTGGGAACATACATTGTGGCTTTAATTTGCATTTCCATAATTACAGATGGAATTAGCACCTTTTCATTTGTTCATTGACTATTTGGATTTTCTCTTTTGTGTAGTGTCTCTTCAAGTCTTTTGTCCATTTTTCTGTTTAATTGTCTGGGTTTTTTCTTATTGATTTATAGGAGTGCTTTATACATCCTGAATACAAGTTCATTCTCAGATATATGTATTGCAATTGTCTTCTCCCCATCTGCTTACATATTTTTGATATGTTTTTTCAAAGGAATAAAGTAAATAAAGTGAAAATGATCAAAAGTTTGGAACTAGCCTGGGCAACTTGGCGAGATCTCGTCTCTACAGTAAATCAAAAATTAGTCAGGTGTGGTAGCGTGTGCCTATAGTTCCAGCTACTTGGAAGGCTGAGGCAGAAGGATTGCTGGAGTCCAGCAGGTCAACATTGGAGCATAATACAGAGCATAATAGCTGACTATGAGCATGCCTCTGCACTCCAGCCTAGGCAACAGAGTGAGACTCCAACTCAAAAAAAAAAAAAAGTTTGGGGCTTCTTAAAACCACTTTGTTTATTATGGAATGATCATAGTATAAATGTCTAAACATTTTCCTTAAAAAGGTATATTTTCCACACTTGTCCATGAATGTTTATAGCAGCGTTATTCCTAATAGCCAAAAGTGGAAACAACCCAATGTCTATCACTGATGAATGGATAAATAAATAAAATGTTGTATATATAAAGTCTGTTTACAGAGTATCTTAGAGGTAATAGAAGTTGATTGCTGTGAGAGAAAAGAAAAGTCAACTAAATTGAAAAGAGCTTATTGAAAACTAACACATCTTAGCAAAAAACAAAATCATCCTAAAAACAGTTGTAAGAAGAATCTTGACCACTTCCATGGCTAAGAGTCCTTTATTCTGAAAATAAATGAGTGCCCCTGATTATATGTCATTCAGTCATATAAAACATGACCCATAGACCTGCCACGGTGGCGCATGCCTATAATCCCAGCACTTTGGGAGGCCAAGGTGAGAGGATTTCCTGAGCTCATGGGTTCAAGACCAGCCTGGGCAACTTGACGAGACCTCATCTCTACAATAAATCAAAAAATTAGCCTGGCATGGTGGCACATGCCTATAGTTCTAGCTACTTGGAAGGCTGAGGTGAAAGGATCGCCTGAGCCCAGCAGGTCGAGGCTGCAGTGGCCGTGAGCGTGCCACTGCCCTCCAGCCTAGGCAATAGAGACTCCAACTCAAAAAAAAAAAAAAAATTACCCATCACCCCCCAGGAGCTTACAGTTGAGCAGTGACACCAATTTGTAAGTTAACAATCATAATACACCAGATTCCTGGCATGATAGAGAAATTGCATATAGCAAGAATTAGGATTCAGAGAAGAATTTTCAAAAAGAAATGTTTGAAGGACCAAAAGGAGTTCTCTAAATGGGGAATTGCAGGAGTGGGTATGTTAGGTCAAGGGACAACATGTTGAAGCAACATTAAGGTCTGAGCTAGCATGATTTATGTAGGAATTGACAGTAATTCGAATGACCAGGAGACTTCCTTTTTTTTTAGATTTTTTTTTTGAGTTGGAGTCTCATTGTGTTGCCCAGGTTGGAGTGCCGTGGCACACTCAAGGCCACCGCAGCCTTGACCTACCGGGCTCAGGTGATCCTTCTGCCTCAGCCTTCCAAGTAACTGCAACTACAGGCATGTGCCATCATGCCTGACTAATTTTATTTATTTATTTATTTAGAATTTGTTTATTTATTTATAGTTTTATTTATTTGTTTGTTTGTTTTTTGTTTTGTTTTTGTTTTTTTTGAGTTGGAGTCTCACTCTGTCACCCAGACTGGAGTGCAGTGGCCGCTCCCGGCCACCGCAGCCTCAACCTGCTGGGCTCCGGCGATCCTTCCCTTTCAGCCTTCCGAGTAGCCGGAATTACAGGCACGCGCTACCATGCCCGGCTGATTTTTTGATTTATTGTAGAGATGAGGTATTGCCAAGTTGCCCAGGCAGGTCTCAAACCCGTGGGCTCAAGCAATCCACTCACCTCAGCC
>CAUYQG010133915.1:0-17386 GCA_963574415.1 Tarsius wallacei | reverse complement strand
GGCTGCAGTGGCCGCTCCTGGCCACTGCACTCCAGTCTGGGCGACAGAGTGAGACTCCAACTCAAAAAAAAAAAAAAAGGCAGAAACTTCTCTCCTGACCCCTTGGCCTTACTTTTGACCTCACCGCCTTGTCCCAGCTTTTCTTAGGGTTAGTTGTGAGCTCAAGTGAGTGGTCTGAACTTGGTGGAAAAGGGGGCGGACAGTCTGACGACCAGATGGGGAACACTCGCCCTGCCCTTTTCCTAAGCTGCAGATCCAAGACCGAGCTAGGATTTCAGTCTGCCTCCGAGGGACAGTGGCGTGTCTCGAGCCTGCCTGCTTCCTGCCCACCTCCCGTCCCAGGCAGTGATCCTTAAACCCATTCCAGTTGTCTTCCCCCATAGAGAGCTGGCGCTGACATAGAGTTGTCTTCCCCCATAGAGAGCTTAGGAGTTCTAGTCCAATGAGTTTTCAAGCTTTCTAAAATCTCAGAATCCTTAGTAAACAAGTGTGAGAGATATAGGCCAGCATTGGCTGAGGTGAGGGTGGGAGGCTCAGAGCCAGGCCCTCTTGGAGCTCTTACGGGCACCCACTGGGGACTCTACAGGGCAGATGGAAAGTCCCAAGTCTAGGCCAGGTGTGGTGGCTCACACCTGTAATTCCAGCACTTTGGGAGACAAAGGTGGGAGGATTGCTTGAGCCCAGGAGTTTGGGACCAGCTTGGGCAACATAGTGAGACCTTGTCTCAAAAAGTAAAAAACTTAGCCGGGCGTAGTGGCATATGTCTGTAGTCCCAGCTACCCGGGAAGCTGAGAAGGAAGGATTGCCTGAGCCCAGGAGGCCGAGGCTATGGTGAGTTGTGATTGTGCCGTTGCACTCTTAACCTGGGTGGCAGAGTGAGACCCCAACTCAAAAAAAAAAAAAGAGAGAAAGTCACACGTCTGGTCGAGCATCATAGTCAAGCAGAAACTGTCTCCACAGCATCTCCATAATTCTGGAATGCGGGAGGTTGGATAGTCCATAAACCAGTCAGTTCCAAAGCTGAAACATTTTTTCAGTCAGAATATTCTACTAGATGCTGACCACATCTAATAGCCTATGAGTTTCCCCTGCTGCTTTTATCTGACCCCGTAGTTCAGGTGCGGCAGTGGAATGTACCCCACCTGTCATGGGCTAAGAACAATTCCTTCCCCTTGACTGAGTGGCCAGTATGTGCCACAGCTTTGCAAACAATATTTCACTTAATCTTCACAACAACACTGCAAGTATCAGTGACCCATTTTATGACTAGAGACACTGAGGCCCGAAGAGATTTAAGCAGTTGGACTGTGACCACACAGCCTGGCCATAAGGAGGCCAGCTGTGAACCAAGCCCATCTGATGCCGCATGTGTGTCCTCCCCATGCTGCCCTGCCTTTCTGAAAGGGCAGACTGCAGAGTGTGACACAGCCACAGAGCCCACCCCTCACCGCCCTGCCTCCCGCTCTCCTGGGACTCCACATCTGTTGGTGCCCAGTCAAGCCCTCCAGACCCTTGGGCCACTCTCCCCTTGTTACTGATAGGAACTGAGGCCCAGAGACGCATGGCCTGCCCATAGTCCCCAAGGCAGACGCAGGTGGGACCCATGTCCCCTCTCCTGACATGGCAGGCCTGGGATTCTTGGTCAGGCATTGCACTGCCTCTGCTGGTCTCTGGTGCAGAGCAGGACTTCCCTGGTCTGCATGCCCATCCGTGGGGGCAGTGGGTGCCTGGTCCTGCCCCACTCACCATGCGGTGAATGTACTTGGTGTGTAAGCCGTGCTCATCCTCATCCAGTTGTGACTCGGCACCTTCCACGTCCTGTTTGTACTTGGGGCTGATGGCCACAATGATCATCACTGTCTTCTGTCAACGGGAGAAAGGCATGTTGACAGGAGTGTCAAGGGTGGCCCGTCAGTGGAGGCAAGCTGGGGGCTGGCCAGCAGGACTGGGGGTGTCCTCTGACACGCAGAGAGTGGGGGCCAGGCTCAACCTCTGCAGAAAGAGAAAGGCACCGGCTCCCACCCCGTGGACCCCTGTCTCTGCTTCTCCCTCTACCCCCCTGCCCGCCCTGCCCCTCGGATGGGCAGAGCAAACGGCTGAGAGAGGAGCTCTCCCGAATGAAGGTGCTGAGGCCACGGATTTCCAGGGCCATCACTAGGAAACATCTAACACAGGACTGGATCCTGGTGAGTCTGTGGGGTGGCAGGTGGGCAGGGGCTGTGCCCCGGTGCTGGGAACACCCTGTTTCCTGCCGTGGGGCGGGAACTGCAGTCACAGTACCCCTGACGGCCCCGCTTTCATGGCGCGATCAGCACAGGCAGGAGGGACAGGCCCTTCCGCACAAAGCAAACATCAGGCTGCAGACAAAAGACACAGCCTGGCCTGCTGAGAGGCCCACGGCTGCCTGCAAAGGAGCTGGCCACGGACACGCCAGCAACAATCAATTTCCATCTTGCTCCAGCACAGCGTGTCTCGGTGGCCGGTAGAGATTCTGTCAGGGGAGAACAAATCCCAGGCTGCGTGGTCCCCCGCCCCCAGGGGTGGGGTGTGTGTGTGCTGCAGGAGGGCGGGGAGGGAGGCTGCCTGGGAGGCCTCTTCAGCCCCATCCTACAAAAGTCTCAGGGTGGCCTAAGATTACATCGAATTCTGCTGTCTCCCTCTCCCCCCCACCCCCCCATCCCCCGCCTTCATTTCCTTCTTTCCTCATCTGGTTAAAAAAAAAAAAAGGGGTTGCTCTGATTGTTATCAACCACCTGTGTCTGGTTTGACCGTCATTTCCTGCCTGTATATGTCCAGGAGGGTGACCCACCCTTCCCTCCCAAGCCTTCGTGCCTTCCAACAAGAGGGCTTTGTTGGGGCTGTCTCCGCCTCCACCTCGGGCGGGGGCACCAGAGCCTCTTTCATTGTGTGACTTCAGAAGCTGATTGTCTCTCTCACCAGAAGAGACTTACATCTCGGAGGTAACGCTCCATCCATTTAATGATGTCAATGCCTCGGATTCTGTCCTCAAATATGTCGATCTGCAAGAAGAAATGTGGGAGGCGGCCCTCAGGACGCAAGAGGAAGCACAAGGATGCGTGGCAGGTACCTTTTGCGAGGAACACGTCCATCCAAAAAACAAACCGCCATGCTCTTAGAATAGTCACTATTTCAACATTAGGCATTTGGGTATTTCATATCCATCATTAGGACGTCCTGATACACATCAAAACATATCTGTGGCTACACAATAATTATGCTTTTAAAAACCCGAAGCACGCCGTATACCTCTAAGTTGGAGGTCAGCCAGCAGCACACATGCATTATATCTGTGTGTACAGATCTGTAATTCAAAATGTGAAAGGCAAGCCTAATTCTGGAATGTCTCAATGGGTGTGTGGTGCGCGAGTCTTGAGTGGCACCTTTCTTGCCTTGGCGGGTCCTGATGATGGGATTCTGTCCAATCTCCATCTACATGTTTCAAAAGGACGGTATGAAACTTGGAGCAGATCCAAGGGACAGTCACAGAGACCGTGACTGGGAGGGTGGAGAAGGGGCTTAGGAGCAAGTCAAGGAGGAGAACTCTCAGGCCTTGAAGAGACTGACATTTAATATTGGTCATCAAGCCTTCGAAGGGGTATTGAACAAGGAGAAAAATCACTTATTTTTCTGTTTTATAAAAGACCCAATAAAAGAGACTTTCTCGGGCTCAGGCTGGAACTGTAGCCAGAAGAGTAAGTGTGTGTGTGTGTGTGTGTACATGAAGGTGTTCCTGACTGGAAGGGATTATGTCCCGGAATGTGCTAGAATGGGTGACTCAGGGAGCATGTCCTGGGGAGAGGTTATTGGATTCAGCCACGCTCCTCCCAGATTAATTGTCCTCAATGTCACTGTGCCATTTAGAACTGACCAAGTCGAAGCCCAGTGAGCTTTCTATGCCATCTACGGTTGGGCCTGCCTCTCTGCTCCCTGTGTGCCCTGTCTACCCCCGCACTAGTGTTCCCTGTACCCTAAAGGCACAGTATAGGCCCCCCTGCTCTGTACATCCTCCCCACATGCTAACTCCTTCCTCCTTACTTCATCTCACCTGTCCCACTGTGACCACTCGACAGTTAACACACCGTGATAATGTTCTTTCACTCACAGTATGTCTCATTTATGTCTACCTTGTCTTCTTTCATTCTAAGCTTCCTATGGAAAGAGATTATGCACTGTGTATACCAACTATCAAATACATAGGGTCCATGATGGAAATTCAGAATGTTTCTTTTCTGACAGAATATAAAAAATGGAATGGTTTTCCTTTTGGATTGTTTGACTTTGATTTTAAAATGTGTAATGGCCAATGACCACGTTAGGTGACCTTGAGAAAGCTTTCGTAGCTTTCTGTGACTGTATCAGTAATCCATTTCTGTTATATGAGAGAGAAGCAATATGAAGTCAGGGCTGGCCAAGTACGGTGGCTTACGGCTGTAATCCTAGCACTTTGGGAGGCTCAGGTGGGAGGATCACTTGAGTCCAGGAGTTCGAGACCAGCCTAGGTAACATAGTGAGACCTTGTCCCTATAAAATAATAAATTAACTGGGTGTGGTGGTGCAAGCCTGTAGGCCCAGCTTCTAGGGAGTTTGAGGTGGAAGGATCACCTGAGCCTAGGAGGTCGAGGCTGTGATGAGCCGTAATCATGCCACTGCATTGCAGTCTGAGTGATGGAGAGAGACCTTCACTCAAAATAATAATAATAATAATAATAACAACAACAATGACGATGATGATGTCAGGGTTGAGAGGAGATGGACAGCTTGGGGTTCATCTTGGCTCTGCCACTTCTCATCAGTATGACTTTGGAAATATTACTGAAACTTTCCAAATCTTATTATCTTCATTTGTAATATGTGGTTAATTAACCTGCTTCCTAGGACAGCTGTGAGGATTAAAATGAGTTAACATGGAAAATGCGTATCATAATGCAGGCATGAGGTAAGCACTCAAGAAATGGTAAGAATGATACTTATCTCAGAACCTAAACTCTCCTCAGCTCCTGAGGGGGACACTCTGGGCAGACCCTGGGCTGCGTGTCTTCCATCTGTCCCTCCAGTTCTCCACCCAAGTCCACAGCTGCTGTCAGGACAGTTTCCCCACATAGCCACTGTCAGGGGCTGAACTGTGTCCCCAACATGTTGAAGCCCTGACACCTAGCACCTCAGAATGTGATTGCCTTTGGAGATGGGACCTTCCAAGAGGCAATTAAGGTAAAGTGAGGTCACTTGGGTAGACCCTCATCCAGTAGGACTGGTGGCCACAGAAGATGAGGAGGTCAGAACACGGACATGTTACACACACAGAGGAGACACCCTGTGAGGACGGAAGGAGAGGACAGTCAAGGCAAGCCAAGGGAGAGGCCTCGGGATGAAGCCACCCCTGCCAACACCTTGATCTTGGCCTTCCAGCCTCCAGCACAGTAAGAAAACACATCTCTAGATTTAAGCCGGGCACCATGGTTTACACCTATAATCCCAGCACTTTGGGAGGCTGAGGCAGGAGGATTGCTTGAGTCCAGGAGTTTGAGGCCAGCCTAGGCAACATAGCAAGACCTCATCTCTACTAAACATAAAAGAAATAATTAAAAACATAGTGTATTTAAGCCACTCAGTCTGTATTTTATGGCAGGGGTCCCCAACCCCTGGGCTGCGGACTGGTACCAGTCTATGGCCTTTTAGGAACCGGGCCGCACGGCAAGAGGTGAGGGGAAAAGAACTCTGTCTCTTGACAGATCAGTGACGACATTAGAGTCTCAATGGAGCACAAACTCTACTGTGAATTGTGCAGGAGGGATCTAGGCTGCGGCTCCTTATGAGAATCTAATGTCTGACGATTCTGCCCCCACCCCCTGCCAGTCCATGGAAAGACTGTCTCCCACAAAACCTGTCCCTGATGCCAAAAGGGTTGGCAACTGCTGCTTTACGGCAGCCCTGGTAAACTAACAGAGCTGCCCTCTTCAGAGTCCAGTGATCATGGCTCCCTCGCCTTTGTTGACACAGGCAGGAACAACTCCCGCTTTTGCTTGTGCCCAGATATTGCTCTATTTCCAATAAAACTGCATTCCCTAAAATCTACCCAAAGCTTTGTTACAGTCCCTTTATGATGCTCTCCTTAAACTACCCACTGAGTGTTTCATTCCTCTAAGGGGGTCCTGATGTATCAGTAGTGACCTAGCTGTCCAGGACAGGGCTCTGTGATTTCTACCACGAGGCTTCACAGTGAAAAGGTCAAGGGCAGATGCAAGTTCTGCCTAAGTAGCCCCTGAATGTTAAGGTAAAAGTCCAGCCGGGAGGGTGGCTCACGCCTGTAATCCCAGCACTTTGGGTGGCGGAGGCAAGAGAATTGTCTGAGCTCAGGAGTTTGAGACCTGCCTGGGTAACATGGCAAGACCTTGACTCTACAAAAAATTTTAAAAAGTCAGCTGGACATGGTAGTTTCAGCTACTTGGAAGCCTGAGGCAGAAGGATTGGCTGAACCTAGCAGGTCGAGGTCGAGGCTGCAGTAGCCGTGATTGTGCCACTGTATTCCAGCCTGGGCAACAGAATGAGACTCCAACTTAAAAAAAAAAAAAAAAAAGCCCAAGTTCTTCTCCTGGGCAATCAGGATGCATATTTGGAAATGACAAAAAGATCTTTTGTGAAATGTTGGCCTATGCTTTGTCATTTGACTGCTTATTCTTTTCTTTAGAGATGAGGTCTCACTACATTGCCAAGGCTGGGCTCAAGCTCTTGGGTTCAAGTGATCTTCCCACCTCAGTCTCCCAAGCAGCTGGGATTACAAATGTGTGCCATAGTACCCAGCTGCAATTGGGTCTATGTCATGGTTACCAGTTATTCCAGAAACGAGAAAGTGAAGTGTTAGTCTCTGCATAGTCATGTTGTATAAATTGTGGGGTATTTTTAACTTTCAGACACTCCCACTAAAAAAATTATCTTATAGAGAAAATTTCAAATACTGCAGTGCAGTGGTATGATCATGGCTCACCACAGCCTTGACCTTCTGGGCTCAGGTGATCCTCCTGCCTTAGCCTCCTTGGTAGCTGGGACTGCAGGTATACATCACCATGCCCAGTTAATTACATTTTTTTTTTTTTGTAGAGACACAGTCTTGTTACCCAGGCTGGTCTCGAACTCCTGGGCTCAAGCAATCTTGTTACCTCAGCCTCCCAAAGTGTTGGGATAACAGGCATGAGCCACTGTGCCCAGCCAAAACTCCTTGTAAACAATGTGATTTTTGAAAAAAAATTGATATTTTAAATTGATCTTTAGTTACTAAGTATTTGTCTTTATCCTTCAACAATCCTACTCATAGAGTTTCTCTTGAGTTTTCGCCACTCTCTAGAATTCACCGGAAAAGACCTCTGGGAAGGAAAGAAGTGATCTCAGTGTTTAAGGAAAGCCAGTTCCCCAAGTTATGTCCTGCTGTATTTCACTTGTCATAAAGAACAATTTACATGGAATGGAGCCGTGCTGTGCCACATGAAGCTCCGTGTGTGCAGGGGGACGGGAGGAGGGTGTGCTTCCTGAGACTTCTTGGGTTAAGATCACAGTAGACTTGCAGGGCTGGGCTAGGTCTCCAATGGCCGAAAACCCAGCCTGTATTCTCTATCCAGAGACATCACTGTGTGAGGTATGGAAGGGCAGTTGGGTGTGGTGGGGCGCCCAGGCTGCGGGGTGTCTGCGTCAAGCCTCAGAACCCAATACAGAACAGCAGGACCTTGTTAGACAAGCAGGCGACATGGAAGCTTCCTGCATCATGGGAGGCTCAGCCAGAGCGGGTGTGATTGGTGGGAAAGGGCAAAAGTTCAAAGTGCAGCCAGCCAGAGCCCTGGTGTGTCCTTCGAGCCCTGGGCATGTCCTTCAAGCCCTGAGAGTGTCCCTTTAGGTAGGCTGGCTGTGCCTGTGGTTGGCATTAGCACCCTCCTTGATGTCAGAGGGACTCAGGGTCACACAGAAAGCAGCCAGCAAACAAGGCTGGCACCTCTGGATGGTTTAAAATCCATGAGATGATCACCCAAATCAACACGTATTCAGTTCATAATCACATGAATCCAATCACATCATTTGAAACAACAAAACTATACATTTCCTTCTTTTGCTTTTCTTTTCATGGCACTCACTGTCACCGTTGAGTTATCCGTTTGGATAAAACACTTACCGCAGTCTGGAAGCCGTTTACCAATAAAAAGTTCACGAATTTCACCACCTCCATGGCTGTGTCCATTGAGTAAGTGATGAAGACTTTCCCTAAGAGAGAGCGTGCACATTTATTAGAAACCCTGAGTTGAATTATTCTAAAAGACACTTGTGAATTGTATGCAGTGTCTTTCATCCTTCTAGAATAATAATGCTGAACCATGTGTGGGGGGCGTCTAAGGGTTTAGTCTGCAGCAGCTGTGGACTGCGGTCCCCGGGGCATGACTCCTCAGGCCCGAGGGGAGGAGCTGGTTCAAGGGGTGCAGGCTGCTCATAGGGAATAGAAATCAGAGGAGAACAGAGGAGAGCAGTCCAGGAGGCCTTCTGAAAAATCACAGGAGGTGTTAACAAAAAATCCACCACCCCGTCAGGCCAGGCGCTGTGTGGTTCACACCTGTAATCTCAGCACTTAGGGAGGCCAAGGCAGGAGAATCGCTTGAGCTCAGGAGTTTGCAACCAGCCTGGGCAACATAGTGAGACCTCATTTCTTCAAAAAATCCAAAAAAAAAAAAAAAATAGCCAGGTATAGGAGCGCATGCCTGCAGACCCAGCTACTCCAGAGGCTGAGGCAGAAGGATCGCCTGAGGCTAAGAGGTCAAGGCTGTTGTGAGCCAGGATGGTGCTACTGTAATTTAGCCTGGGCAACGGAGTGAGAATGACTCAAAAAAAAAAAAAAAAACAATTTCACCACCCAGAGCCTGCAGGTCCTTAGATGAGGCCGCTGCCTGGCTTCTTAGAGACACTTGGCTCTGTGCCCAAGGAACAATCTCTCAGCATGCCAAGAAGCAGGGGCTCATGAAGGGGCCACCCAGCAGTGTCCTCTTTTGATCTCAGGATGCTCTCTGCGGCCCTGAACTCTGTCTGACAGGAGCAGGGAGAGTGGGGAGGGTGAGAAAGCAGGTTCCCGTCCCCTCCCCCATCCTCTCACTTTTGGAGAAAGGCCAGGAAGCTGGAGCAGACTGCAGGCGCAGTTCAGAAATGTTAGCAAAAGACTTCAGCAGCTTGGAGGAGAGACACCGCCTCTAGGCAGGCCAACCTCATAGATCCCTTCCTCCTCCCTGGGTCAGCTTAGAGCCCCAGACAGAATCATTCAGACAAGCCTCAACCAGCCAGGATGAGAACCAGTGTTTTCTCAGGCTCAGGGCTTGGGGAAATGGTCTGGCTAGCATTTTAATGTGAGAGCTGAATAATCTTTGTGTGTTGGCTTTTAGTCTGGAATGGGCCAGTGAAATCGCAGGAAATCCCTGGAGCAGAGGGCAGAGAAGACAGAGGGTTGGAGAGAAAATACATGTATGAATTCATCTACGCTTTGGTTCTTTGTTTTTGAAACACACCTCTCAAATGGAAGTATGTATGATGGTCATATTAACTCATTTAGGCAACCAGGGATACTGATGGCACTCAGTTTTCTTCTCAACACCTAATATTTAATTCCTATGTAAACTTAGGACTTATTTTGCAGATTATGGCATGATATATAGAATCTATAGGTTAATATCAGGATGCTATCCAATGCAGGGCACCATTTGTTTTCCAGAAATGTTCAAAATTAAAATGTATAAGATTTTAAGAAAATGTTCAGAAATAAAAATTTTTGAATGAGATTGGCTCGTAATGGTGGCATGCACCTGTAGTTCCAGCTACTTGGGAGGCTGAGGCAGAAGGATCGCTTGAGCCCAGCAGGTTGAGGCTGTGGTGAGCCGTGATTGTGCCACTGCACTCCAGCTGGGGCAACAAAGTGAGACTCCAATTCAAAAATAAAAATAGACCAGACGTGTTGGCTCATGCCAATTCCAGCACTTTGGGAGACAGAAGCAAGAGGACTGTCTGAGCCCAGGGGTTCAGTACCAGCCTGGACAACTTGGCAAGACCTCAACTCTACAATAAATTAAAAAAACAAAAATAAAAAATTTTGAATGAAAACAGCAATGGATCATTGTTGTATAAATCTTTCAGAGTTGTCAATGGTTAAAGAGCACATATCTCTCCTAAAAGAAATTCCAACAGGCAAAGGACTTCCAGTTGGGTTCAAAGAGGTTTCCAGATTTGGAAAGCGCATGTGAGAATCACCTGAGCTGGTCGGGCACAGTGGCTCATGCCTGTAATCCCAGCACTTTGGGAGGTGGAGGCGAAAGGACTGCCTGAGTCCAGGGGTTTAAGACCAGCCTGGGCAACATGACAAGACCTTGTCTCTACAATAAATCAAAAAATTAGCTGTGTGTGGTAGTGCGCGCCTGTAGTTCTACCCGCCGGAGCCCAGTAGGTCGAGGCTGCAGTGGCCATGAGCATGCCACTGCAATCCAGCCTGGGTGACAGAGTGAGACTCTGACTCAAAAAAAAAAGAAAAAAAAAAAATCACCTGAGCTTCTCCAGCAAGCACAACAGAGAATAATTTCACAAGTAGTGGCTGTTTTCTTAAGATTCCTGGAACTTACCACCCTGACCTTCATATGAGAACGTTTTGGTGATATTTCAACATTTCTGATTCTGGCAGCAAGATGTGGAAAAAAAATCATCACCTGACGCTTAGTCGAATGTTTCTTTAACTAAAAGGCTTAGTTTGCATTTGGTTGTGAAGCAGCGTGGAGAATGTGAGACCATTTTTTCCAAACAAGATTGCTCATTCCTCCAGGAAATGACCTCGTTCTTGATGGCTGCTGCTAATTTATAGGGAGGTGCTAGGTCCCTGTCCAATACCACATGGCCGTCCAATCAGTTCACCCAGTGGCAGGCCCACTCGGGAGCACTGGAGCTGTTTGTTTTTGGAGCATGTGTTTAAGGAAGTCTGGAGGTGGGCAGTTGGTGAGCATCGCTGGTGGTGTCAGGATCACCCGCATCTGTATAACATGCGTGTTACTTTTTAAGCAAAAAGCAAAAAAAAAAAAAAAGATCCATTTTTTTTCCCCTGTGAGAAATATCTGAGACCATGGGGGAGCCGTCATCAGGCACTCACAACGCACAAGTCCTATCAAAGAGAAGGAGGAAACACCACTGCCAACAACTTACGCAGTTCCTCGGGCAAGTTGCTTGTTTTCAGAGTTCCTCTGGCTGCAGGGTGACTAGGAGGTCTGGGCACAGCAGCTGGGGACACAGCCTGGGGACCCTTCCAGGACAGCCCAGGGGCTCCGGCTCTGGGAGGTGGCTGGTCCTGCCGCTGGTCCCTGGAAAGGAATACAGTCACCGTCCATTTTCATTTCTGCAAGGGACAGAGGGCCTTGGTGAACCCCGGGAAGGCACCGTGAATGCTCCAGCCTCTGCCTCCATTTCTTATCTGAGACAGAACGGAGAGCACGCTCCGTGGAGTTGCAGGCGGGAGGCGGTTCAGCTGGCGACCACATGTGAGGCCTGTGCTGGGGTCACTGGAGGGAGGCAGGGTCTGATTTCTCCATTCAAGAGCCGTCTAATTGGAAAAATGTCTCATGCACGGGGCAGACAAGGTCACCAGAAAAACAAAGTAGTGTGACAGGTGACACAGAGGGCTGATGTTGTAGGCATGCAGGAAAAAAGATGTGAGTTTTAACTCATCATAGATACCAGTTAATTATGTATCAAAACGGGCCATGCAGGTTTAGAAGTATTTATGTTGTTCACATACGAAAGGGAATCTGATTTTTTTTTTTGAGTTGAAGTCTCACTCTGTCACCCAGGCTGGAGTGCAATGGCACGATCACTGCTCACTGCAGCCTCAACCTCCTGGGCTCAGGTGATCCTTCCGCTTCAGCCTCCTGAGTAGCAGGTACTATAGGTGCACGCCACCATGCCTGGCTAATTTTTTGATTTTTTTGTAGAGACAAGGTCTTGCTATGTTTCCCAGTCTGATCCCGAACTCCTGGGCTCAAGTGATCCTCTCTCCTTGGCCTCCCAAAGTGCTAGGATTACAGTTGTGAGCCACCATGCCCGGCCCTCCCTGGAATCTGATTTTGAAGACCCTTTAAAGAAGTTTCCACCACAGGATATGGCATCTTTGGCTGCCAGTATTCACGCGAGCATTCTGCTGTGATGACACCGAGGAGGCAGGACACACTCCTGCTGTTCCTATGGTGTCTGTCAGTGAGTGCGGGCTTTCCTGGGCAACACCCTCAAACCTTCCCCAGCTTCACAAGCACCAGGAGCAGGGTGTAAGCAGCCGCTTTTGGCCAGTGTGTATACAGCAGACCCAGAACAGCCTCAGCAGCTGTAGTCCTTGCCCCAGTACTGCTTTCTGGTTCTCCATCCCCTGGCCCCCAGGGGAGGCAGGCACCCTGGTGGGCCTATTCTTTGTGGTGTTGCTCTGGGACCTTCCCCAGGGGCCCAGCCTTGAGCCCTGTCCTCCAACCTCCCTCAATGTTCCCTCTCTTAAATCCCCTCTGCTGAACCTAGCTACATTGTTCCTGTTTTCTGTAACTGAGGGCTATCTGGTAGGGGGACTGAAAATATATCTATAATGTCTTATTTCTTAAAATAAGACTCCAAAGCCAATGTGGCAATACGGTAACATTTTACATATCTGGGTAGAGGGTATAGCAATGTTGTTAGTTGTTGTGTGTTTGACATTGAGACATATTATACATGAAAAAAATGTTTTGACTACAAAATCTATATGTTTGGGCCCAGTTTTTGTAGATTGTTATTTATGCTTTTCTTATTTTTACCCAAAAGAATGATCAGAATTTCCAACAGTTGTATGTAACAGAATTTGAAATAAAATGACATGGAATCCCAACAGTACTATAGTTTTAAACTATAAATGTCTAAGGTTTTTAAAAATATTTCTATTAATATAGAGAAAATTATTTTTAAAATTATTATCATTATTATTATTATTTTAGCGACAGCATCTCACTCTGTTGCCCAGGCAGGAGTGCAGTGGTGCAATCACAGCTCACTGCAGCCTCCAACTCCTGGGCTCAGATGATCCTCCTGCTTCTGCCTCCCCGGTAGCTGGGACTACAGGTGTGCCATACCTGACAAATTAAAAAATTTTTTTGTACAGGCAGGGATTTACTATGGTGCTCAGGTTGGTTTCGAACTTCTGGGCTCAAGTCATCCTCCCGCCTTGGCCTCCCAAAGTGCTGGGATTAAAGGTGTGAGCTCAGCCAAGAAAATAACTTCTATAAAATACATTTGCATCGAATGGGGGATCCAGTTCCATATTCTTTTTCATTAAATTCATTCATACCAAAAGTTGCTTAGTTGTTATAAAAGATAACTACAGACTGGGCACAGTGGCTCATGCCTGTAATCCCAGTACTTTGGGAGGCCAAGGTGGGAGGATCACTTGAGTCCAGGAGTTGGAAACCAGTCTCTATAGCAGGACTTTGTCTCTACAAAAATATAAAAATTAGCCAGGCTTCATGGCGTGTGCCTGTAGTCCCAGCTACTCGGGAGGCAAAGGAAGAAGGATCACCTAAGCCCAGGAGGTTGAGACTGCAATGAGCTGTGATCATGTGACAGCAATCCAGCCTGGGTGACAGAGTGAGACCCTGACTCAAAAAAAAAAAATTTAAGGCCTTGATAATAGTCAAAAACTTCCATGTAAAAACTATCTAATATTAATATATAATATTATTACAATAAACAAAACATAATATTAATGACAGAGTAAATTTTCTGTATTCGTTTTCTTTCAAATTATCAGTAAGAGGAGAATTGGCTTCTTTACCTAAACTTATTTTTCATTACCCCAAAATGATAAAATCAGCCGGGCTCGGTGGCTCAGCCTGTAATCCGCGCCTTGGGAGGCTGAGGTGAGTGGATTGCATGAGCCCGCGGGTCCAAGACCCGCCTGGGCAACTTGGCGAGGCCTCATCTCTACAATAATCAAAAATTAACCGGGCGTGGTAGCGCGTGCCTGTAGTTCCAGCTACTTGGAAGGCTGAGGCGGAAGGATCGCCGGAGCCCAGCAAGTCGAGGCTGCGGTGGCCGGGAGGGACCACTGCACTACAGTCTGGGCGACAGTGAGACTCCAACTCAAAAAAAAAAAAAAAAAAAGATAAAATAAATCCAGGAGACCACAGCAGGCTTAAACTGATGGTACAAAGCCAATTACTCTGAATTATCTTTGCAACTCTTCTGTAAATCTAAAATTGTTTCAAATAAAAGTTTATTTTAAAGATTATTATTCCTTTCCATACTCAACATCGAACTTATAAAGACGCTTACATTTTGTTTATTTTCTTGAAATTTTAGAAATTTCTTCTGTAAGAGTACTTATCCTGCTGTAAAATTACATTTTACTTAATTACATTATTTAAACTTCATGGATTTTTATTTTAGGAAAATAAGGAATCTGGACAGAGAATACGAGGCTGTGTGGGCTTTTGAGTAAGAGGGAAAGTAGGTATGTTCCTGTCTGTGAACTTTTTTTCTTTCTATAAAATTTTTGAGCAAATTACCACTTTCTGTATTTCTCTCTTTTTTTTTTTGCGTCTAAGTCTAACTCTGTCACCCAGGCTGGAGTGCAGTGGCACCATCATGGCTCACCGCAGGCTCAACCTCCTGGGCTCAAGTGATTCTTCTGCCTCAGCCTCCCAAGTAGTTGGGACGACAGGCACGAGCCACCACACCCAGCTAATTTTTAAAATTTGTAGAGATGAGGTCTTGCTACGTTGCCCAGGCTTGTCTTAAATTCCCGGGCTCAAGCAGTCCTCCCACTTCAGCCTCCTAAGTGCTCAATTTACAGGTGTAAGCCATTGCACCCAGCCGAATGATTCTTTCCCACGTGAAAAATGTCTGAAGGTTGGCCTTCTCATAGTTAAGGATACCTTGGAAACCCTGCAAAGGAGCAGGATCTTTGTGCAGGCCTCTCTTCTTGGTCCCAGGGGCTTGGACACTTGAGAATGACCCTCTGCACAGAGTACAGGCCTCTCGCGCTGGCTCCAGGTAGGGGCTGCCCCGACAGGGCCGGCTGGACCACTTGCTGGTGGGCTGCTTGAAGGTAGTCATGGCCGTCTGCAAGTGAATACAACAAAGAGAGCAGGGAAGTTCAGCTGCAGCTCCTTTGAAAGGAGAGGCCAGCTCAGAGCAGATGTTTGTCTTGATACCCCCAAGGGGCCCCGTCTCTGGCAGCACCTCTGTGATGTCTGCCATATTTCCTTCTTACATGATAGTTTTCATAAAATCAATTCACTTTTAAAAAAAAATAAAAACATTGTGAGATCACAGGTTTGACATTCTCATTGGAAAGCACAAAAAACTTAAACCACCATAACCAAAAAAACAACTCTATAAAAAACAACTCTATAAGATACTCAGGATGATCCAGCCATGAAGAACCTCTCTCAAACCAGCGTTCCCACCACCATTCCCCAAGTATCCAGAACCCAAGGCCAGGAGAAATTACCACTACGGCAGAGATGGAATCATGCCTCTCACCTTTCTCTCTCTCTCTCTCTCTCTCTCTCTCTCTCTAACTCTCTCTCTCTCTCTCTCTCTCTCTCTCTCTCACACACACACACACACACACACACACACACACACACACACACACACACCCCATGCCCTCTTGGGAAGAGGTACAGGAATGAAGACCTGACTCATCCTTCTGGGAAGTTGTCAACCAATGGGCAACACCCTCCAGCCTCCTTGGTTCTTTCCTGCTAGAGCCCACGTGCACCTGGAGCCAAGTTGGCTTGAGATGCACAGGGCTCGGAACAAAACCAGGGCTGGCAGTCATATGTGAGTGTGTGGCCTGGGAGAAAGCGGGTCCCAGCCAGGCTGGGAGCAGAAGGGTCCCCAGCAGGAAGGGCACCCTGCATGACCTGGTGAAAGGATGGGACTGAGGCCAGAGGAGAGAAGCAGGGAGCCCAGGAGGTTGCTGAGGGAATGGCCCAGGCCTGACCAGGCTAAGGCATTGGGAAATCTTAGAGGCACAGGGGCTGGAGAGGACCCCATGGGTAGCCCTGTGGAATGAACCACTGACGCCTCCCAGTGATCAACACACAGCCACCCCTGCCCACGGAGGAAGGAGAATGAGCCAGGAGGTGCAGCTCGTTAGGACAAGAGAAAACAAAGTTTTTTAAAAACAAAAACAAAAACAAAAAATATGGGTCAGGCTCGGTGGCTCAGCCTGTAATCCCAGCACTTTGTGAGGCCGAGCGGGGTAGATTGCCTGAGCCTGTGGTTCTAGACTGGCCTGGGCAACTTGGGGAGACTTCGTCTCTACAATAAATAAAAAATGAGCCAGGCCTGGTAGCGCGCGCCTGTAGTTCTGGCTACTTGGAAGGCTGAGGCAGAGGGATTGCCGGAGCCCGATAGGTTGACGCTGGGGTGGCCGTGAGTATGCCACAGCATTCCAGCCTGGGCGACAGAGTGAGACTCCAACTCAAAAAAAAAAAAAACCAAAGACATGTATTGGTCTTAATTCTTTTTCTGATTATAAAAGGACTAATCCATTTTGCTTGCTGTGTAGGTGGGACATACACACAGATGTACAGTAAAATCAAATTGGCAAGTAAGCAACAAAGTCCCGGGTAAGGTGGGCTGGAACAGAAGGGGGGTGAGCATGTGTCCTTAGCCTGGGGAGCAGGCAGAAGCCAGCTTTCAGGGCGTGTTCAGGGAAACGATGGCCTCAAGTGCAGAACAGAACTGGCCTCAAGTACACACTCTCTGGTGTGGCTGCCCCTGGGTCCTTGCTGCCTGGACTCAGGAAACTTGGCTGGTGACCCTGGCAGTGTGCCCAAGCCAGTCTCTCAAGCCTGGTCAGATGCCTTGAACTCAAGCTATTGTTTGCTCTGACCCGTGACCCCAGCTAGGTCCTTCCTGTCAGGCTTCCTCTGGCAAAAGTGGCCATGCCCCTCCAACCCACGCTGCCTCCTGCAGGACCCGAGCTGCTTGCCCTGCTGTGCTCAGGGCTGGTCATGACAGGCAGTTGGGTTTTAAGGAAGGGGAGTTGAAGGCAGGGATCGCTTGGGCCTATCCCAGCACCTGGCTGGCAAATGAGACTGAGACTTGGGGGGCTGATCTAAGAAGAGGGAGACAGACTCACAGAGACCCCTATGTCTAGGACGGGGTGTCTAACCTCTTGGTTTCCCTGAGCCACATCGAATAGAGAGGAATTGTCTTGGGTTCCACATAAATTACATAAGATAGTTAGTGCATATACAAAATATATACTCTTTTAAGCCGGGCTCGGTGGCTCAGCCTGTAATCCTGCACCTTTGGGAGGCTGAGGTGAGTGGATTGCCTGAGCCCG
>CAUYQG010133909.1:0-12098 GCA_963574415.1 Tarsius wallacei | reverse complement strand
AGGGCTCGAGACCCGCCTGGGTAACTTGGCGAGACCTCATCTCTACAATAAATCAAAAATTAGCCGGGCGTGGTAGCGCGTGCCTGTAGTTCCAGCTACTTGGAAGGCTGAGGCGGAAGGATCGCCAGAGCCCAGCAGGTCCAGGCTGCGGTGGCCGGGAGCGGCCACTGCACTCCAGTCTGGGTGACAGAGTGACACTCCAACTCAAAAAAAAAAAAAGAGAAGAAAGAAAATGTCCACAAATTGATTGTGGTGATGGTTATACAATTCTGTGAAGACTCTAAAAACCCTTGAACTTTACACTGTCAATGGGTAAATTTCATAGCATGTGAATTTTGTCACAGTAAAACTGATACAGAACATACCCATATCCTGTGAGGGTGAGGGATGTTATGATAAGTCCTCTCATGTATATTGTCTAAAAGAAAGGTAAAACATTTGGAAGGCCAGTGATTTAACAGTTGATGATCACAAAGGTCTCATAACATCTCACTGACCCACCAGTGTTTCAGAACTCTCTGAGTGATTAACTCTGTGAGTGTAACTGCTTAACACCCAATTTAACATGCTCAACACTCTGCAGTTCTCTCTATTGTCTGTCTGTATGGCTCAAATTCATCACTTTTTTTAAAAGAGACAGTGTCTCTGTTGCTCAGCCCTGAGTACAGTGGTACAATCATAGCTTACTGCAGCCTCAATCACCTGGCCTCAAGTGACCCTCCCACCTCAACCTCCCAAAGTGCTGGGATTACCAGCATGAGCCACCACATGCCAGGCCGAACTCACTTTCTACAGCTGCCTCAGAACTTCTAAATAGGAGGGCAGGCGCAGGGATTTGTCTGAAAACTGTGTTTCTACTTAACATTTGGAAGCTGATAGAGATTGGACCCCAGGGCACCACTTCTGGGTGGTCCCTGCTTCTGTTTCTATATGGGCCACATAGATATGGGCCTGTATTCCTAAAATTTGCTTTATGTTTTCAAGGCTCATCCATGTTCTCAGTAAGCAATTATTTTGCGATGGCATTCTGCCTTTCTAAACATAGAGCATGAACACGGGACTACCTTACCTTTTTAGCAATGTCTGCCAACAGGACTTAATTCTTTGTGCTAAAAATACCCATAGATGATTTTAACTCTGCCACTTTTAGATTCTCCTTTCAATTTATCTGTTCCTTCCCACATGTTGTCATTTTTCTATTTGAAAATCATGACCGTGAAACCTCGAGCATTTGTGGGTTATGCAAACAGTTTCCTGAGGTATATTTTTAATAATTACCACTCTTACTATTACCAGATGTTGAAATCCCAAACGATAACAGAGTGGCAGACTTTAAGGGTAAGATTATTTCAGCAAAAAGAGTGTGATGATTTTGTTCTCTGAGAGATAGCAGGTGCCTGACCTGGGTTCATATTCAGTTTTTTTCTACATTCAGCTAAAATATTTTATACAAGTTCCTTCATCTCACTGATCCACTGTGTCTTTTTTTAATTTTTATTTTTGAATCGGACTCTCACTCTATCGTCCAGACTGGAGTGCAGTGACACACTCATGGCTACTTGCAGCCTTCACCTGCTGGGCTCAGGCAATCCTTCCACCTCAGCCTTCCAAGTAGCTGGAACTACAGGCATGCACCACCACACCTGGCTAATTTTTTGATTTATTGTAGAGAGGAGGTCTTGCTGTGTTGCTCAGGCTGGTTTCAAACACCTGGGCTCAAGCAGTCTTCTCTCCTTGGCCTCCTGGCTCTCTGTGTCTTCATTGGTAAAAAAGTGAGACTAATGCCTTCCTCACTGGGTTTTGGTGAGAAATGTGTGGGATTAGATGTTGTATTAGCCATCTATTGTTGTGTAACAAATTATTCCCCAAATTTAGCAGCTTGAAACAACATTTATTATCTTACACAGTTTCTGAGGGTCAGGAATCATGGAATGGCTTAGCAGGGTAGTTTTGGCTCGAGGTCTCCCATGAGTTGCATTTAAAGCATTGGTCAGGGTTGCAGTCTCTGAGAACTCAAATGGGACTGCAGGAATTGTATCCAAGCTCACTCGTGGCTGTGGGCAGGAGACTTCAGTTCTTCCCCCATGGACCTCTCTAGATGGCTTCTATTAGAGGGAGGGAGGGAGGGAGGGAGAGACAGAGAGACAGAGAGAGAGAGAGAGAGAGAGAGAGAGAGAGAGAGAGAAGGGGGTGAGGAGTCCAAAAAGTTAGCTGCTGTTTTTTACAACCTAAACTCTGTAGTAACATATCATCATGATGGCCATATTGTACTGGTCGCAGTAATCAACACTGGCACAATGTAAGAGATAACTACCCCAGGGCGAAAATAACAGGAGACAGGAATCATTGGAGGCCATTTTGGAGTCTAGTTGCCACCTATATAATAAAGACCCAGTGGGGACACCTGGACACCATTGATTCAACATCCACTTACTGAGCACCTATTATGTGTAGACTGTTGTCTAGGCCCAGGAGTATAGACAGAGTACTTGACCTCACAGGTTTACATTCTAGAAGGTCATAGTAGGTGCTTAAAAAATAGAAGTTTTCTCCCTATAGGAAAAAAGGACACTGTAAAAGGAGTCCTTGCTAATTAAAGGTACAGCCATAATCCAAGTAATTTGCACTTGGGAAAGTAGGAAGCTTCCCACCCCTCAAAATGTGACAATTACAAGTTGGAAGACTCTGCAGTTTTTAATTTAGAAGCTGGAAATGTACATTAAGGATCCCAACTGAAATAAAGATAGCCATTATAATTGTCTGTGAGAAAAAGCTACAACAGGTAAGTTGTTGGTATCCACAGTTGTGCAAGAGTGGTTTTACTTATTTTCCTAAACTGTTCTTTCACATATTGGCTTCATCTATGGGCATACTAAAAAATATGCTTCTAATATTTCTGGGATCTCTATCTCTATATGAAAGCAACTATTTGACAATGACTCATACACTCTTTTAGTTTTGTTGAAGTTTAATATAATGTAGATATAGACATGTATGTACTATATTAAAAGGTGACCTTGAGTTTGTTTATTTTTATTTTTCTATTTTTTGAGTTGGAGTCTCACTCTGTCACCCAGACTGGAGTACAGTGGCCACTCCCGGCCACCGCAGCCTCGACCTGCTGGGCTCCAGCGATCCCTCCACCTCAGCCTTCCAAGTAGCTGGAACTACAGGCGCGCGCTACCACAATCTGGCTAAGACCTTGAGTTTCAAATCTTCTAGAATGTATTCTGACTTCTTCCAGTTTGCCCCAATTAGTGGGATTTTACTTTATTGATATTTTACTTGTGCTAAAATATTAATATTTCAGGCTCTTAGAGGAGACATGTATGATTCAAGGGATTAATGGCAAAGGAATTTGCCTACATTATCAAATTAGCCTTGTATCTCTCTAGCCTTCATAATGCTGAACTGAAGCTTGAGATATATAAATAAATATTGAATTCTTATTCTGAGCTTAATAAAACATGCATATCTTTCCAATATACCCATAGACAGAAATGGACACCAGAACTTTCTCTGACGCCAAGGAACCCAAGAGATACCAACTGAAGTTTTACTGAATGTCTGTCTTTCCCTCAAATGCCCTTGGCCAGCCTTTCCAGGGCACCTGAAGACTCCGTGGTTTGGTGGCTCTTTGCTGAGCTGGCCTCCCTCTGCTAGTTCTGAAGAGGATGCAGGAGAGGAGACTGATGCCATCTCTGGTCTCATGGATTTAATGAAAGATGTTTGTCCCAGAGTCTCCTCTTCCGCAAGAAAGGGCAGGAATTATGTCTTTCTTATTCAAGGCTATATTCTCAATGCTTAGAAAAGGGGTCTCAAGGAATCTCCATTAGGAAGTTTCTGAGAACCAGATCATCACTTGGCCCCCAGACGTCTTCACACTCATCTGCCATGAAGTTGTAATGACAGTCTTTAAAGCCAGGCCTTCCACGGTCCGCACATACTGGGCTCATTCCTGCCTCTCTGCCTTTGCTTCTGCTGCCTGGCACCCCTCCTCACTTCTAAGACCCTGTGCCAGTGGTTCCCAGTCTTCAGCTCAAGATGAATGTTTTCACCATTTTGCAGCCAAATGAGGACAGTAAGAGTGATGCAATAAGTTTTTCACAAAGTTCAATGGAAAGGACTATTTATTCTAAAAGTAAGCTTTTCCTTCTTGGTGTTAACGTGTTTTTTCTGTGGGAAATGATGATGTTAGTAGATAGTAGTTTTAAAAAGTTTTTTAAATATCTGACTTGGCAGCCAGGCCCGGTGGCTCAGCCTGTACTCCCAGCACTTTGGGAGGCCGAGGCGAGTGGATTGCCTGAGCCCGTGGGTTTGAGACCCACCCGGGAAATTTGGTGAGACCTCATCTCTACAATAAATTAAAAATTAGCCGGGCATGGTAGCGCGTGCCTGTAGTTCCAGCTACTTGGAAGGCTGAGGCAGAAGGATTGCTGGGGCCCAGCAGGTCGAGGCTGTGGTGGCCGGGAGCGGCCACTGCACTCCAGTCTGGGTGACAGAGTGAGACTTCAACTCAAAAAAATAAATAAAATAATAATAATAATATTGGGTAACCCCCTCGGACTCCCTCCCATTGTGGGAGCTTTTCTGTCCTCTCAATAAACCCTGCTTTCTCAACAAATAAATAAAAAAAAAATATCACTTTGGATATTTTCACTTGAAAGTCATACACAGTGCAGGATGCTTTGTAAATTTTAAAAATCTTTCAAGAAGAAAGTAAAAATGCCCTATAATCCCACCTCTCGGAAAAAATACATTTAACAGTGTGTGAGATGGCCTTCTATTCCATTTCCTGAGTTTTATCATTTAACTTTTTAACAAAAATGGAGTTATATTTACTTAGTTAACAAAAATTTTGTACAAGCTCTTTGGTAACTTCATGGTTTCCTGTTACATGAATCGTCATCCTCCTCCTCCACAATGATTAGGTGCTGATGTGGTGTAGCCGACTCGCTAAGCATTTACACGGATGAGCCACAGAATCCTCACAACTCTACATGGTAGGTACTATTATAATTCCTTCTTTGTAACTGAGGCACAAGGAGGCTAAGAAACATACCCATTTCACAGAGCTACTAAGTAATAGAGCCTGGGCTCTGACCAGGTGTGCCCGATCCTGAAGCCCAAATTCTCATGTTTGTGATTCAGCGCACTTTCATGATATAGAATTATTGTAATTTATTTAACCAGTCTCTTACTTTTTTCATTTTTAGGTATTATAAATAAAGCTGCAGTGTACAAACTGTGGTGAAATCTTTGTATACACAATCTGTAAGTATTTCTTTAGGATAACTGCTAGCTGAAGATTTGCTGGGCGAAAGAGATTCTGAGTTTTAGGCTTTGACAGGTTTTGCCAAACTGCTTTTCAGAATGTTGTACCATTTGGTGTTCCTTCTGCAGGCTATAAAAGGGGCAGTTTTCCCACACGTTGTCAACACTGGGGATTTTCAGGTTTAAAAAAAAAAAACCTTGACCAGGCACAGTGGCTCAAGCCTGCAATCCCAGCACTTGGAGGCTGAAGAGAGGATTGTCTGAGCCCGGGGGGTTCAACACCAGCCTGGGCAACGACGAGACCTTGTCTCTACAAAAAATTTAAAAATTAGCCAGCTGTGGTGGCATGCACCTGTAGTCCCAGCTACCTGAGAGACTGAAGCAGAAGGACTGCTTGAACCCAAGAGGTGGAGGCTACATTGAGGAGGGATGGCACCACTGCACTCCAGCCTGGACGACAGAAAGAGACCCTTTCTCAAAACAAAACAAATAACAGCAAAAAAACAAATAAACAAAAACAGAAAAGAAAGAAAATGTGTAAGGTCTATATCAGGAAAACTCTCTTGACCTGGACCATGGTAAAAACAAATGCATAAGCATGCCAAAACACATTTTGGTGTGAGTGATGGGGAATCATTTCTTCCCTAATTGATCTTCAAATGTACTAATCTACAAATGTAAATTGGTGTAGAAAAATATTATTAAATTGTCAATGGAATTTGACTAAATAATTCTAAGGACAAAAATGAAATAAGAAATGTGTGAGAATAGTGAGGAAAGTTTACAAAGCAAAAGGAAGAGTGATTTTCCCTACAGAAATTCAAAAGCATCATAAAGTTCTACTAATGAAAATAGTTTGATACTGAAGCAGAACTTGACAGACTTAAAGTAACAGATTGAAAAGATCAAATGAAACTTTTGATTTAATGTGAATTCAATGGGAAAGTAAATGATTATTTGGTATGTTATTCTTGGTATACTTGAAATCAATTAAAGTTGAACTTCTCTGTACCACACCATTTGCCAAAACTCTCTTCACATGAATTAAAGAATCAACTATAATGATAAAACCACAAGGGTACTAGATGAAAATATATGTAAACCTTCCTATCTCCTCGGAACAAGGATGGGCTTCCGAGTGGTAGGATGAAGGCAGACTCTGGATGGGAGAGACACATGGATTTGACCACTTAAAACGCAATGGCTGTTTATTATTTTTAAAAATTTAAAATTTTTAAAAATTAACCGGGCATGGTAGTGTACGCCAGTAGTTCTGGCTACTTGGAAGGATCGCCTGAGCCCAGCAGGTCAACGCTGGGGTGGCCGTGAACGTGCCACTGCACCCCAACCTGGGTGACAGAGTGACTCAAAACAATAAAAATGAAAAATAACACATGGAAAAACTGTAGTTTTGTTGTGTTGGTTATCTCTGCTGCATAACCAATGACCATAAACTCAGTGGCTTAAAACAACACCTATTCATGATCTCACCGTTTCTGTACATCAGAACGCTGGCCGTGGCTTAACTGGGTTCTCTGCTCAGGGTATTTCAGGGCTGAAGTCAATATGCCAGCTGAGTTGCATTCTCATATGGAGCCTTGACTAGAGGAGGATCGGTTTCCTTGTTGAATTGTTGTCAGGGTTTTAAATATTTGTGTTTGTATTTTATTTATTTTATTTTTTGAATCTAAGTCTCACTCTGTTGCCTAGGCTGGAGTGCAGTGGCATGCTCAGGCTGTCACAACCTCAACCTGCTGACCTTATGTGATCCTTCCATCTCAGCCTTCCAAGTAGCTGGGACTACAGGTGTGTGCCACCATGCCCGGCTAATTTTTGATTTATTGTAGGGACGAGGTCTTGCCATGTTGCCCAGCCTGGTCTTGAACTCCTGGGCTCAGGCAGTCCTCTTACCTTGGTCTCCCAAAGTGCAGGGATTAAAGGTGTGAGCCACCATGCCTGATTAAATATTTTTATTTAAAGTATACTAACTCTAGTGTACTAAATTTTATAATTGTCTATTGCTAGATTATAAAATATATTTATTATTTTTATTTACTTATGCCACCATAAGTTGGCAAAATTTGGCAAAAATCAGTGTAATTGTTCTGTAAGAATCAACTGGCAATGTGGAATTTACAGTTCGCAGTATTGCAAATTTTATTATTATTTGTAAATCGTTGCCTATACTTCCTTTATGTCAGTGAAATGTATAATAAATATGTATGCACGTACATTTCTTTCCTAGAGAACCAGTCCTTCAGTGTTTAAGAGCAACCACTGGTGGAGCGTACGTGCCTGCGCTGATTGGTCTAAACCAGTAAGAGAATCCCAAATTCCTTGCCAGTGATTGGTTCAGGAAGGACAGAGCTACGCCAGTTTGGGTTAATGGAACACAAAAGAATCTTGGAGATTCTGAAAAGAAGCCAGCTTCTCCAAGGAGGCCTGTGGTCCTGGGTATTTCGGCCACCACTTGGTGACCATAAGAACCATTCTCAGAATGAAACTGAGTCTACGTACAGCAGAGCAGAGAGACCGAAAGAAGCTGTTGTAAAGTCACAGAGCCGCTGGGTTGTCCCGCTCTAGGGTCCACCCTACCTATGTGCTTGCCATTTGAGCCAGCTCCCTTCCTGTCTGTGCCACTTTTTGCTGGACTTTCTTTTAGCCCAAAGCACTCAGCTGATCAAAACGGACTGCATGAGATATATGCAGTCCCAGCCAGTACCCAGCACAGAGCAGTTGTTCAGAAAAAGACAGTGCCTTCCCTTCCCCTCCACTCTAACTAGGGCTCCCCACTAGCTCCCTCCTCCCTGGTAGACGACATCTGACACTTTCTCACCCTTTAAGATCCAGCTGAGGCCGAGTTTGGTGACTCAGCCTGTAATCCCAGCACTTTGGGAAGCCAAGGCTAGTGGATTGCCTGAGCCTGGGGGTTTGAGACCAGTCCGGGCAACTTGGCGAGACCTTGTCTCTACAATAAATTTTTAAAAAAAGTTTAGCCAGGCATGGTAACGCACACCTGTAGTTCCAGCTGCAACCCCGTCTCCTTCATGAAGCCTGTCTAGCTCACAGGGATTCCTCCACGCCCAGCTGCTGTGAGCCTCACCACGCACTGCCTTCTGTGACTGCCTGTGCTTCCCCGAGTCTGGGTCTTATCTTCCCAACCAGAGTGAAACCCCTTGAGGGCCAGGACTATTCTTAGTATAGCAGTTGGCCTCCTGGGCTGGGCCTCACTCAACCTCTTGACTCTCGTTACACTCGATTGGTATTTGGTGATGGACCTGCAGGCCATTAATCTCTTCTCCCACCCGCTTTTTATAAGCCGTGAGCGCCGGCATTAGCTGAATAAGATTCCTACGACAGCAAGAGGAGCGTTATGATTTTGTTCGGAAGGGCTTTACAAGTGTAAGGCATGCTTACAGCGGCTATAAATAATTTATATTGTCCATAACTCAAGCTGATCAAAATAGACCTCATCATGGTGATGCGGCAAAATCTGGTACAAGCTGCTTTTCTGCTGCCTCCAAACCAATTACACATTCAGAGCAGATGAAAATCGGACTGGATTCCCTCCTGAATCGGATTAATGCCCCATCCACAATCACATAAATCACAATCTGTCCATGATTAGACACTGGATAATCCCATTGGACAAGAGGTGACAAGCCAGATTCTATTATCCCATTTATTATCTATTTTTGGAATATACTGGAAACTCTAACCTCCAGTAGATGTTTTCCAGTGGAAGAGGATCCACTGCAGATTCTTTTGGGAAATTGTTGCTAGAAGGGCTTTGGCTTGAGCGAAGTGTGTGGTCTCATTTTGTATTTCATATTCTGCTGCAAGGTGGTGGACAGATAAAATAGGCAAGACTCTGTGGCCTTTTTTTAATGAGGAAAACACACACATTATTTTGCTTCTTGTGAGTGCATGTTGGAAAGAATAAAAGACAAGCTTAAAAACCTCTAAGGACAATAACTTTTTGAAGAGTTTGAAAATGTGTCATGACTCATTTTTCATTTTTATCTATCTTTTTTTTTTGAGTTGGAGTCTCACTCTGTCGCCCAGGCTGGAATGCAGTGGCACACTCAAGGCCACTCCAGCATCAACCTGCTGGGCTCAGGCAATCCTTCTGCCTCAGTCTTCCAAGTAGCTGGAACTACAGGCACAAGCTACCATGCCTGGCTAATTTTTTAAAACATTTATTGTAGAGATGAGGTCTTGCTAAGTTGTCCAGGCTGGTCTCGAATCTGCAGGCTCAGGCAATCCACTTACCTTGGCCTCCCAAAGTGCTGGGATTATAGGCTGAGCCACCGAGCCTGGTCCTATTTATTTATTTATTTGAGTCAAGGTCTTACTCTGTCACCCAGGCTGGAGTACAGTGGCATGATCATGGTTCACTGCAACCTCGACCTTCTGGGCTCAGGCAATCTGCTTACCTCAGTCTCCTGGGTAGCTAGGACTACATATGCACACCATAATGCCTGGCTACTTTTTAGTGTTTTTTTTTGTAGAGAGAAGGTCTCACTACATGGCCCAGGCTGGTCTCAAACTCCTGGGCTCAAGCAATTCTCCTGTCTCAGCCTCCCAAAGTGCTGGGATTACTGGCATGAGCTGCCACGTCTGGCCCTGTTTTATTATCATAGAGGCAAGTGTCTGTGATTTGTAAAGGGCACGTAATGACCCCCAAAGTCTTCAAAACCTAAGCCACACACATCTGTGTAGGACAGAGGAGTTTATTGCAATATTCAGTTTTCTTGCTGGGGAAATAAACTAAAAAATAGATATCATTATAGCTCAAGGCAAGCTGAACTCTGACATCTCACAGTTGCTCCTATTCGAATCTGGAAATACTTTTTTTTTTAACGCAGGATTTATTAAGAGGACAGAAAAGCTCCCACAGTGGGAGGGGACCCAAGGGGGTTGCCCTAGAAATACTTCTTAAGGGAAATACAAGGGCTACAAGTCGTGGCAATTCCGATTCCACTCTCAGATTCTGGGTGCTGGAGCTTTGAAATACAGCAAAGAGACCTGAAGTCACTCCCTCCCCCCCAAGATGGCACAATTCACAAAGCAGGATTGCTCCCTGCCATGTTGCTGTCTGGATCTCTACTCAGATGTATTTTTCGATATCTTTAACAGCAAGTTACAAGTGAGGGGTATTCTTTTTTCTCTTCTCTCAGGGATTGCAAATAGAAATTTTTCCCTTCATCCCAGGTACATGGTTGGGATGAATTGATCATCCTTCTGCCCCCCACCCCCCGTCAGCCTTTGTCCTGCCCATTCCTGGGGAGGTAAGAGGAGCCACCCATCAGGTCCACATAGAACTTGCCTTTCTCCTCCGGCCACTCCCGACTCACACCCTGGCTACCTCTCGCCTTGCTTGGCTCATCCATAGGTTATTCTTTCCACAGTGTACACGTGTTCATGCCACTTTCCATCTGAATCTTTTCAGCACTACAACAGGGGCTTCCTTTTGCCAAGCAAATCCCCCAGAGCTCCTCAGCCTGGCATGAAGCTTCCAACCCAAACTTCTCTGTCTTGTGTCTGCTGCTTCTTCCATGACCGTCCAGCCACAAGGGCACGTCTTGAGTTACCACGGGGTCCTGCCTGTCTCCGACTTTGCTTGTACCACTGCCTGTGTTCGTCCCTGACTCCAGCTTCTCCTAGCTGCTCTCATTTCCCCCAAATGCACTTGACTCACACATCACCGTCTGCCAGATCATTCCCCCTTCCTAGAGGACTTTCCTGCTCCTTTTCTGTCTGAAAGAATCATATTCATCCTCCAGGCCTCAGATGGTGTCACAGGCTCCAGGAAGGCATTCCAACCATCTCAGTCTCTGCTCTCTTTGTGTTCCTGGTGGTGCTAGGTCATAGCCTCTTCGCGGTACCAACCCACCCGCCTTCCACCTTTTTTTCCCCCTGCTACTGGACAGTCTGTTTCAGTGACGGGCACCTTGTCCACCCAGGGCCCCAGCCCAAAACCTGGCCCATTTGGCAAGAGGCTGGCCTCTCTGCATGACAGCCGTCCAATCCTGGCTCAGTGACTCTATTCCCTTTGGAGCTCAGTCGCTCCCTCTTGCCTTTCTTCTCTTTCTTTCTCATTTTGCTCAGTACCTGGATCTCGGCAAGGGTAGAGGTACTTCTGGAAGAAAACTGAACACTAGAAGGCACGTCCTGTGTCGTTGCGGGCAGACAGAAACCAGCCAGGAATGCCAGTGCCCTCAGCCAAACTGCTCAGAACCTCTCCCATGGCAGGCTAGCCAGCCTGGGTTCCCCCTTCTGGAAAGTTGAGGAAAATGCAACTTCCCCCAAAGCCTCCAGGTTCAGCACCTTCCCAAGGCCCCGCCCCCTCAAGATCTAGGCAGTCGCTCCCCTCAGGATGTGATGATTTGGAAGGACACAAAGGCATATATATATATATAGATATATAGATATATAGATATATATTTAATTCAGAGCTGTGGAGCAGAAGCTCCAATTCCCAATAAAGACCCAGGAGAGGAGGTACCCAGGTCTCCTGTGTGCTGTAGCCTGGGATGTGGGGAGCGTGTGGTCCTTGTATCCCCAGCAAGGGGACCCTGAGGGCAGCCAGAAGGCAGCGAACCAGGGCAGGGCCAGATCAGTGGTGCCCTGTGGCTGTATGTATGTGTGTGTACACACACATACACACACACAGACTTTTTTTTATTCTAAAGATGTGGGGTACAATTCAGGATTTAGTATACAAGTGGTCATCATAAAGTTTGGGCTGGAAGCTTCATGCCAGGCTGAGGAGCTCTGGGGGATTTGCTTGGCAAAAGGAAGCCCCTGTTGTAGTGCTGAAA
>CAUYQG010133907.1:0-28537 GCA_963574415.1 Tarsius wallacei | reverse complement strand
ACTTGACACACCATCTTATTTCTTTTTTTTTTTTTTTTGAGTTGGAGTCTCACTCTGTCACTCAGACTGGAGTGCAGTGGCCGCTCCCGGCCACTGCAGCCTCGACCTGCTAGGCTCTGGCGATCCTTCCGCCTCAGCCTTCCAAGTAGCTGGAACTACAGGTGCGCGCTACCATGCCCAGCTAATTTTTGATTTATTGTAGAGATGAAGTCTCGCCAAGTTGCCCAGGCGGGTCTTGAACCCGCGGGCTCAGGTAATCCACTCACCTCGACCTCCCAAATGCTGGGATTACAGGCTTAGCCACCGAGCCTGGCCATCTTATTTCTAATTGATATCTAATATTTTGATATTTAATGTCTATCTACATTTAATTTCTAATTTATAAAAAAAAATTAACCAGGCCTCACATTTAGTAACTTTTTCTTTTATTTTCAAATTTAGGTTTTGACACATTTCTTTACAGACTGTTTAAATTTTTTTTCTACAGAACCAAACATTTATAAAAAGATAATTTATATATCGTCATTACTCTCATAGTTTTTGTTGACAGATTCTAGGATTACATGAGGCTTAACTTTAAGTTTGTGCTATATAAAATTTACACTAGTCTCTGGTTTATGAGAAAAGAAAGAACTGCTATATTTGAGTGTTTCTGGTTATGTAGTTTTATGATCTTTCTAGTTAGCTTTGCACTGGATGGTGGAACAACTGTGGCGTTGACATTTTCCAGAGTGTCAGACAGGAGGGAGGCGAGGACCCCTTTAGATTGATATGCAGGCATTAGGCTTTTAAAAAGCATCGCAATTAAAGGATTTTCTCAAAATTGATGTCTTAATCATAAAAGGCAACAACCACAAGCCCTGGGGCTTAAAACAAGCAAACAAAAGGCTGTTTTGACCCTACTTGGCAGCCAGATTAGCTTTCGTAAAACAGCGTTACAATGGTAGCTCATTTTGTATGCACTTTCATTTCATGTGCTTTCCAGTGACTGGAACGAGGCAGCCAGCGTACCTTGGATAAGTGCTGTCCATCTTCCACCATACGCACCATCTGAGGCCCGTGGGGCCCGGCCCATGGGTTTAACATGTGTCCTGCCACCTCCTGCTTGGGCCTCATTCAGTCATCTGCAGGTATCACTAATTCATGGTGACTATGATGTGTGTGTGTGTGTGTGTGTGTGTGTGTGTGTGTGTGTGTGTAATAGATTCACAGGCGTTTGGGCCAGGACACTACCCTCCATGCAAAACAGTTCGATGGTGTAAAGTCACTGCTTGCCCACCCTGTTCAAGCCTTTCTATCAAATCTCTTTCTTTTCCTTCTCCCCACTGAGTCTGACTCTCCGGTATCCTCACGGTTATAAGTGAGTCATTTGGAGGAAAGATGAAGACAGGGTCTGGCATAGCCTTTATCGGCTGCGTGTCCCCTGTGTCTGTCTCTCTGGCCTTTTCTTTCTCATGGTGTCTCAACACATCCCTGCTCTTAGTGGTAACAGATCACAGATTACAGTCCCACCGGCTTTGCCACTTCCTTCGTGCTGAAGACGGTGAGGCCTGTAAAGGAAAAACGGTTACTTGGGCAATCAGGTGGTTAAGCGTCGCTAACAATCTTGAATTTTTTACGCTGGCGACCGTCCTGGTGAGCGTTGGAAAGGGAGTGAGGGACTGCCGCTCTCCCCAGAGTCCTGGCAGGGCAGTTTTCGGCCTTTGATGCTGGTGCAAGAGTATTTCAGGCTGCCGGTAACTGTCCAGTTTCAAACAGTTGTGTGCTGCTCCTGGTACTCAGACCTCGCTCTACTGATCTCTTGCTCTTTAATGCAGTCTTCTCATACGTGTGCTCCATATCAGATTTTAACAGGAACAGCGAGAACAGGTCTTCTGAGATTGACATCATCCTCTGATAGAATGCAACTTAATGTCGTGGGTGGACAAAGTCACACTGAGAAAAAGCTTTTTTCAAGGAGGCATAATGGACCAGTCTGCCTTTGCCAGCGATCTGTTGAGTGGCCTTGGGGAAGCCTCTTATTCCTTCTGTTTCTGTTTTCTTCTCTGTGAAAAAAATACATAAATTAGGAAGACAATCTACAGATGAAAGGAATGTCACAGAATGGTCCAAAGATACTCTTAAGTGTTGAAAGGAGTAACTCTGAGGATGCACCTAGTTCTGGGGAATGCTTGTGATAAGTTTCCAGACAATCTCAATTGTCCTCTGTCTGGATCACTCAAAGAATGTTCAGAATTTGGAGGAAAAAATGAAACAATGACTGAGTAATTAGAATTGAGTACAAAAGTTACTTCTGTATGCTGGTTAAGTCAATCTCATAAAGGGGTTATGAAAAAAAAAACCCTACCAAATTATTTCAAAAACCTGTTGTAAATAAAAGGCAGACTTCTCAATGACCTGTTTACAGAAAATGACACCTAATTTTTTCATATCTTGTGGTTCATGGGAATGTGTGCTTGCCAGCAAGAAGATAATGGGTTCAAATGTATGATCTCATACAAACAAATATGTGGAACGGGGTTATACACAGGAATATTATTAAAACACACACTGGAATGTGTTGTACTCTGTCAAAATTGGACTTTAAGTGTTTTGACGCTCAGGGATATTAAGCTGCCGACACAAAAATGTTCACCGGGGAAAAGCTTTAATTCACAAAGTGGAAGTCTCTTAGATGAAGGCAGCCTTTCATTCTAGCCATCTTGGATCTTTATGGAAGGGTGTTGCTTCTGGGTGTCTGAAGTGTAAATCTGGGAACTCTTTAGCTACCCAGCCCTAAAGCCGATTTCTAAGGTAACTGGCACCCAAAACACAAGCAGTTTTATACATCAGAGTTAACACCTTGAATTGTTTCTGGAAGCCAAAGGGAAGTTCTTAAAACCTCTGGAGCCCAGTTGATGTCACCCTGTTACCAGTTTCCTGGACAGTTACAGCTCCAGCAGTCTCACCAGTTAAAGTTTCATTCCTGTCGCCTTGAGCAGTTATTGAGAGTAGCTGCATGTAGGGCACCTAGCTGTAACCCAGCTGAGAAATTAGACTGCCCGAGGTTGCAGTGGCCTTGGTGAAGCCAATTTACTTTGTTTCAGACCAGACTGGGCTACCTCTTAGGACTCTATCCACATGTTTCTGGCCTCCTCCTGGAAGAGGGCAAAAATCTGTACAACGGATAGCGCGTGCAAGCTCTCGTCAAATCAACTCCAACTTGACCTGCTTGACCAGCTTGAACAGTGCTCTGATAAGGCCATTGATTATGTTTTAGGGTCAATGTCAAAAGCCGCAGGACAAGAATAACAGAGGGAGGGAAGAGTTATCTATTTTGGAATTCCTGGGTTTTGCAATCCTGACACACCTTTCAGGGGAAGGAAAGTGATCACCAACGGAGTGACAGGTGGATAAATTAAGCAGTCTTGAGAGAAAGTGGTTTCAAATATCCAGTGGCCTTTGACCCAAATAGTTAGGCACTCCCTTCGTGTGTGTGTGTGTGTGTGTGCATGCACGTGCACACATGTATGTGTGTGTGTGTACATAGGAATCCAAGTAGCAAAATGGGTAACAACTTTGCACATTTATCTTCATCAGTTACGTGAGAAAATAGTGGGATAACACACATGAACGCGATTTTCAGGAAACAAGTCTGGCAGAACCACATGAATATTTAAGAGTTGATGAACACGATACCCTGCTCTAAGTTTAATCTGCAGTAACTTGAAAAATGTTCACGATGGCCGGCATGATTGCAAACCAACTACTTAGCTGCATTTTCTTGGCCGCAGATTTCAAGTTATATGATAGGATATCCTAAAGCGCATCGCCCCTTCTGGGTGAATTTCCCAACTTCATCTTGAATTCTCAACTCGAAGATGTCGTCACCATTGCCTGTTGTGTGGACTTGCTGACACTGCTGTCCTTTGCCAAGTGCAGTCTGCGAGTTGTTTATTAGCCGAACCACACACACGTAGTATTAGCTATGTTCTCAAGATTTGAAAAGGGCAAGGAGATAAGTGACTTAGTGTAAAGGTTTTGTCATTTTCCTGTGAAGTCTGAGCCAGAAGAGCACTTTTCTAAGAGGAAAAGAAAATGCTTGGGAACTTAAACTCTTTGGCAGCACTTACCCTTCTCCTGAAGTCCTTCATGAGAGAGACTGTGGCATGGTGACTCTGTGGACGCTTGTGGCGTTTTTCAAGACATCTGCACTCACCCTTCGCTCTCACAGAGCTTTTCTCCGTAACCAGATCTTTGGGGACAGCCAGACAGGAAGAGGGATAATTACGAGGGAAGCCAAGTTCACAAAATTGCTGAGATACTTTAACTTCATACATAGCCAAATCCACTTGAGCTGGAGTCATTTGCATGCTGCCTAGAACATGCATTTTCCGTCATCCCTACCACTGACTCACTGTGTTTGGTCTTAAGCATTCTTTACACCTCCATGTCCTAGCCTGTAAAATAGGGATAATAGTATCAGTCACATGGGCAATAATGAGCTGAAACTTGTTTAAAAAGGACATTGGCTTTGTGAGTATGTGAAATCCACATACCTGTGTTTTTCACCGTAGCATCAAGGTGTTTTACTAGAGAAGCATATAGACAAGCTATTATCTCTGAAATGTTTTCAGGGCTTCCCTGCTGTTACGTGCACAGCAAATGTTTCATTTAAATTAGGCAAAAATGTGACTAGTCCTTTTACATATTGCCATAGAATCCCTTTCTTTGTGTCATGTAACAAAATAGGTTTCCTTTTAGCCTTGTGATTTTGCCATTTTCTGGTGAATTATTGATACTTAAGTCATCCCCATGCTAAGACTGCATCATTTAAATTGGGATGTCCACTCTGGTGTTTACAATCCTTCTTATCCTGATTTTTATTTTTTTGATAGCATTTTTGTTTCTCTTTCAATATACTTTATAATTTATTGATTGATCATATTAGTTGTTGGTTACCATCCATCACTGGACCATAACCTCTAGGAGGTCACACACCTGTGTTTTGTGCAGTAATTTATCCCCAGTATCTAGACCATCTCCTAACTTGGGTATTGATTAAATGGTCCCACTGAATAAATGACGTGTCTGTTTGGATTCCAGCTTCCACTAAATTTCCACATCTTAGAGTTGAAATTTCACTTTTGAACTAAGGTGGCCCTAAACCCAACCACCAACCCACACTTTCTTCCCTCCTTCTTACCTTCCTACCATCCTTCCATCGGTCTGCTCTTAGCTTTCAATCTGTCTAGGCTTTACTGTTTCCACTGTTACTTGAAACTTGGTTTTGATGCTTGCTTCTAGCTGTTAGTTGTGATTCTCTGAATAAATACTGCCACGATTTGGTGAATAATTGAGCTAAAGAAGAATTATGGAGGTATAATCAATAAGTACAAAATGGCTGCCATCGTTTCATAGAAGGCACGTTCATGTGGATGCTGTAATTGACAGCCTCTGGGACGGCACATGACAGTGGGCTTTTCTGCGTCTGACCATCTTTCAGCAAGGAAGGACGCACACCAATTGATGTTATGATGTGGCCTTTTAAATTTTCAATTCCTTTCAGATGCGGCTTAAAGTGATGTGTCAGCCAGAGTTTGTTCGCCTGTTGGACAATTCATTCACTGTTCTTCCAAACAAACAGATGGTGGGTAGGGGAGAAGACAGGAGAAGGAAGGAAAGAAAGAAGGAACAGGGAGCATAATTTTGACATTAAGATGTCTGTTTTGTGATGTCGTCTCCTACACATTAAAAATGAGCAACTTCAGTACTGAAAGTGAAAGTTCAAACTCGTCATATTATAAACTTGATGCAATTCCTTGGTGTAGCTAAAGCACCCGGAATTTTGTTCGTTTGTTTTTTTGGTTGTTGTTTTCACTTAAATGAAGAAATGAAGATGATATCTATCAAGGAGAGGGAGATTAGAACATGAGTCATACACTAGAGCTGATGGCTCCTCTGTTGAAAATTTTAAACATTTGGGGTAAAATAGATTGCATCGTGAATTATTCTTTACTTTGATTTCATAAGAGTCAGGTCATGAAATTTATTGCATGTGGCATGGAAAGTCAAAAGTAGTGTGTGCTTTTTGTCAAGACACTTCTTTGTGATTCATTCAACAAACATGCCTGGGTACCTTCCAAGTACAAGGCACTGTTCCTAGGGTTACAGCAGGAGCTGGAGACAGAATGATGACAGCTACCATTCCTAGGGCCATATTAAATGCCTGTTCTTTTCAGAAATTATTTTTAAGCCTCACAAAACTCTTCAGTGTGGATGCTGTTATGTTTAATTTCCAAGTACAAAAACTGAGGAGCAGAAAAGTTAAGTAATTATTCCAAAATTACACAACGTTGGGCGCAGTGGCTCACACCTGTAATCCCAGCACTTTGGGAGGTATAAGTGAGAGGATTAGGATTGCCTGTACCCAGGGATTCAAGGCCAGCCTGCGCAACTTGGTGAGACCTGTCTGGATTGCTTGAGCCCAGTAGGTCGCGACTGTGGTGCCCATGAGTATGCCATTGTACTCCAGCCTGGGCAACAGAGTGAGACTCTGACTCACACAAACAAATTATAAAAAATAAAAATGTAGTTACACAGGCCGTATGTGGTGGAACCAGTATTAAAACCAGTGACACTAAACCTATACTATTTTGACTAAGCCACCTTCAAGGTTTTTACAACCCAGAAGACACAATCTCTCTCTAATTATCTCAGTGTAATACATAAATATATAGACAGATACTCTAAATTTCTTGATGATCTTGAGCGCACAGATTTGGAGGACTCCCCTCAAGTGCCTGAATGTTGGACAACACTTCACATTGTCATCGGCACCCTCAGTGACATGCAATTATTGACAGCTGTCCATGTATGTATGGATGCTAAATACTGGGATACACACATGCCTAAGACCTATTCTAGCCTTCAGGTCTTAGTTTTTGGTAAGACACTAATATGTCAGAGACCTGCTCTGATATTGGCCAAGCATCCAATTCGTTTGAAAATGCACCAGGTAGAAAAACAAGCTGCTACTTTCGACAGAATAAAGTACAGTTATTGGCTAAAATGCTATACACCTGTGCCAAAAGGAATGTAGGGCTTAAGTAATACCTGAGGCTGACTTGAGGAGAAATCTATTCCACTATTTTTTCCTCTCAAAACATTCCTTTGTGGCTCTGCCTGTCTTTTAAGGTTCATAATTTGCATCTTCTGGAAAAAAATATTTTTTTCAGAGCTTACAGGTGGTAGTTAGATGACAAGGTTATGGAAAATAATTATTTAAAGCTTCACAGAGCTCTAAGCTTCTCAGAGAAAAGTCAATGCATGGCGATACCCAGCATGTATAGTGGTTATACGACAATCACTATCAATATGGTAAACTACCAGTCTGTTCCAAAGTAGGATCTAGTCAGGGAAACTCTGTCAAATACTAGGAACAATCATATTTCATTGGAAGCAATGTCAACTTGAAATACTTTGCGATTTTAGAGAAATGCAACAAAAAATGCATCTTAGAATCAATAAAATAGAGTGTGTATTTGACAAAATTCTCCAGCAAAAGAGAACCAACAGGATGTGTGTGTGTGTGTGTGTGTGTGTGTGTGTGTGTGTGTGTGTGTTTGGAGACAGATTTACTTATTTATACAATTTTTTTAAAGTTGAAATCTCACTCTGTTGCTCAGGCTGGAATGCAGTGGCATGCTCCCGGCCACCACAGCCTCGACCTGCTGGGCTCCAACAGTCCTTCTGCCTCAGCCTTCCTAGAAGCTGGAACTACAGGTGTGTGCCACCATGCCCAGCTCATTTTCTTGACTTATTGTTGGTCTCAAACTCCTGAGCTCAGGCAGTCCTCTAGTCTCTGCCTCTCAAATGCTGGGATTACAGGCATGAGCCCCTGCGTCCGGCCAAGAAAGGTTTACTTTGAGATAGAGGCTGGCAAATCCACAATTTACAGACAGAG
This sequence comes from Tarsius wallacei, assembly GCA_963574415.1. Lineage (NCBI taxonomy): Eukaryota > Metazoa > Chordata > Mammalia > Primates > Tarsiidae > Tarsius > Tarsius wallacei. The sequence goes on along the minus strand of CAUYQG010133907.1, from coordinate 20,592 downwards.
TAGATTGACAGTCTGGAGACGCAAGGAAGAGCTGCAACTTGAGGCCAAAGACAGTCGGTCTACTGGCAAAATTCTCTCTTCCTCTGAGAAGGTCAGGCTTTTCCTCTTAAAGTCTTCAACTGATTGAGTGAGGCCCATCCACATCATGAAGGATAACCTGCTTCAAAGTCCACTGATTTAAATGTTAACCTCTTCTAAAATAATCTTCACAGATATATCTGGAATAAAGTTTGACCAAATATCTGGGTACGGTGGTCTAGCCAAGTTGATGCATAAAATTAACCATCGCAGGGTGGCATTAGGAAGTATGAGAAGACTGTGTTCATTGTCAGAAATACTAGTTCTAAAAATCCCTCCTGAGCAGAATCAAGAAATGAGATGGGAGCAGAGAAGCACTTTGTCTGCCTCTCAAGTTTCCTGTGAAGGTTGGTATTCACTGTCTCTGGTTGCTTTAAACCCTTCCCTCAGACAGAAACATCCATAAGACATCAAACCCACCCCTTAGCGCAAACTATGGTGTAGGGGGTAACTAAGGTGGGGGAGGAGGGGTAGTCTCTGTCCTTTCTTCCATATGACTAAAATTTACATTTTTCTGTTTTCCTAGCTTAACAGAGGCCAGACCACCATACCTGGCATAGGAGATGCAGACAGAAATCGCATATCCCTCAAATATATGAAAGACGGTATTTTCCTAAGTTTCTGTTGAGCTCTTCTTGGTTGGACTCTGTGCTGGTGAACAGATGATGGGAGGAGGTGGAGGGAAGGAGGGAGGGAGAAGAATTGCTGGAGAGAAGTAGCTGTTCACCCACCCCTGCCAGTCGCACAGCAAACTTCACCCTGACCTTGCCTCCCACTGTCACACCTCTGCCCAAGCTCTCCTGTGCCCTCTGCTGCCACCCTCTCTCCAACGCTTCCAAGAGCTGGTTTGCAAACAATCATTCCCGGTTAAATATTACCCACCTCAATCTCTTTCCCTCTACCCCGTTGCACAATCCTCGAAGCTCTGACTCACTCTTGCTTGATCACTAGTATATACATTTGGGTGAAAACCATGGACTTTGGAGTCACGGAATCTGGGCTTCACCACTTGTGTGACTCTGGCCTCAGTCCTTCCACCTGTAAAGTTGGGATAATGATAGCACTTAGTGGCTAGGTTAGTTGAGAACAGTCAATGAAGCAGCCTAAGAAAAACCCTCAGCACTGTTTCTGGCAAGAAATGAACTCTCAGGGGTTGTTAGGCATGACCATTTTCTTTATTTGACGTGATTTCCCCACGTGACACCATGAGGCTGATTATTGGCAGACTGGACAGGTACAGAACATAGAAAGAAAGCAGTAGGATTCTTGCTTTTGACCTGCTCCCAGGATAACTGGAGCAATACTATGGCGTGTTTCCATTAGTTTTCCTCCATGAAAGAGATCATTGATCCCAGCTATGTCCAGGGAGAGGTCAAGTGTCAAGAGGGCTGAGGATTAGATCAATGAGGCTAGAGGGATGGTCCAGGTGCCTTCTGGTCTTAATATGGCCCGTAATCAGGTTTTGTGTGGCCAAGCAGGGTTTCTGGGTTTTGTTTTGTTTTCAGTGAAGGAACATACCTTTAGACAGGTCTGTGCTTTCGCCTGCCACACCCTATAGCCTTACAACCATTGTGTATCACATTCACGCTTTTTTACATACCCGTCCATCCCATTGTCCTTGAAATTGTGACCCCTGCAAAAGATCATAGGCGGAGAGCAAAGACTTCACAGCAGCAAACAGTAATATTCCTCACTCTTAAAACTGGAACTCATGGACAGAACTATGGGTATAATAGACACTAGGGACACGGGGAAGGGGAAGGGAAGGGGTCAAAAGTAAAACAACTACCTATCAGGTGCAGTGTTTGCTGTTTGGGGAATGGGGACACCAGAAGCCCGGTCCCTGCCAGTATGCAATATGACCAATGTAACAAATATGCACTTGTACCCCTGGGTCTAAAATAAAATTTATAAAAACATGTTTGTCTAATATTAAACTAATTTTTTTTGGCCTGTTGCCCAGGCTAGAGTGCAGTGGCATGCCCACAGCCACTGCAGCCTTCACCCGCTAGGCTCTGGTGATCCTTCCGCCTCAGCCTTCCAAGTAGCTGGAACCACAGGCGCGCACCACCATGCCTGGCTAATTTTTTTGATTTATTGTAGAGGCAGAGGTCTCGCCAAGTTGCCTGGGCTGGTCCCGAACACCTAAGCTCAGACAATCCTCTCACCTTGGCCTCCCAAAGTGCTGGGATTGCAGCTAAACGAAATTTTAAAAAATCATGTTGTAATGTTGTAAACTGCTTCTCATTTCCTTCGTAAGGTCTGTCATATTCATAGAGGCCTTGAGAGAGTGGGGTTTTTGGCTTGCTTTGTTTTTATTTTTGTTAGGGTTTCGCAGTATGATGTTGATGAAAAATTACAGTATCATATTTTTTTAAAAAAACATGCACACAACAAACAGCATAGAAGAAAAATCCTGTTTCAGAAGGGAGGTAAGAAGTGAAAACTTGTTCATCTGACCATTCAAAAGAAGCATTCTCAAATTTGCAAATAAATGCCTTATTTAGAGGTGGTTACCTCCAACTGGGAGCAGAAGAGAACAGAGAATTGTTAAATCAGGGGTCCCCGTAAAAGATCACCCCGTATGACAGACTCTAAGTCCATCCAGGTTGCTGTGAAGTTCATGATTTTGTTCTTCTTTATGGCTGCATAATATTCTGTCATGTATATGGACCACATTTTTTTTATCCAGTCCACTTTTGATGGGCAGCACGGTTGGTGCCATGTTCCTGCTATTGTGATCAAGGCAGCGATAAACCTACGTGCGCAGGTATCATTTTTATAGAGAGATTTGAGTTCTTCTGGGTATACTCCAAACTAATAAATACAAGAAGGAAATTTGGAGGGTTAAAAATGAGTTGTGTTAGTAGAATACATGTTTTTATTGATATTGCAGTATTAGTAACATAGTAGTTATGTGGTTAAGCTCTGGAGTCAGACATTCCAGGGTTCAAATACTTTCAAGCAATGAAACCTTAAACAAGTTATATAATTTCACTCAGACTCGGTTTTTCTGTCTCTAAAATGGGGCAACAGTAGTTTTGTAATGATTAACCAAGCACAAAATAAATAAATAAATGTTCATTGAAGTTAAAAAAAAAATCAGGGGTCCCCAACCCTGGGCCGCAAACTGGCACCAGTCAGTTGCCCGATAGGACCCGGGTGGCACGACAAGAAGCCAGCAGTGGATGAGCAAGCAAGCTTCATCTGAGTTTACAGCAGCTACCATGGCTCACGTGACCGTGACCGTCTGAGCAGTGGCCTTAGAGAACCTTATTGGGATTGGTAAGTGACAAGTGAGTGCATGTCCCTTAATTGTACAGCTACTGCTGGTGGCAGGCTTTAAGTCAGAACCCCACACTTATTTTAGTACGCGTGTAGCCCACCCATTCTTTTATTTGCCACTTCTGTCTGCACCTGTTTTTAAAATGGTGAGTTGTAGAACTATTATATTACACACTACAATGTAATAATGATAGAAATAAGTGCACAAACAAATGTTATGTGCTTGAATCACTCCGAAAACATCCCCACACCTCCAGCCGCTGGTCCGTGGAGAAATTGTCTTCTGTGAAACTGGTCCCCGATCCCAAAACGGTTAGGAACCACTAGTTTAATGGGTGCAGAAGTTGGCATCTCTTCTAAGTAAAATAAATAAACGGCACCACATTTCAACGCTCAGATGATCTTGAGAAAAGAGTCTAACAGGAAAACATGGAGCAAGAAGTATAGGTGATTTTATTAGGATGACGAATGATATCTTTGAAAAGAATGTCATCTTTCAAATTTCAAAGAGATGTATCTCACCACACACATGAAGATGAAACTAATTCTTTTTGGGCTCCAGTCATTTCTGAGGAGTCTGTGTTTGTGGGCACCATATAATAATCTCACTTTATTTAGTATAGTGTTTTGTCCTCAAGCATATATGAATGATTCCCCAGCATTGCTTTTCTTTAGAATAAGTTTATAAAACAGGCCCCAGGAAGTAAGTCCAGTCTTAGAGTGTGAGAAAATAAGTTAATACAATGAAAAAGAATCATGACTAGGATGAATCCTTGCTATTGGATAAAATACATTTTGTGCCAAGTAGTCACAAGGTTGCCAGTGGGAAACAGGTCGAAATAGTGAAATAGGTTGTGAATTGTTAAGTTTGTGCAAGTCCTGGTTTTGAAGCACAGAAACACACACTTCAGCCTGTGGTCTCCCTGTGACACAGATTCTTCTTCTGAGTCACAACTTTTTCTTTGACTATTCAACGGGAAGACCTGTTTCTCAACACATGCTGGTCTACATTTGAGATGTTTGAATTTTCCCCTGCACTGATCCCTTCCATTTTCTGTAGCACATAAAGTGAAGTATACGGTTCATTTTTCTGCATTATGCAGGTCTTTCTGATACAGCTGTCACCACAGGCACCACTAACAAAGAAGAAATGGTCATGCATCTCTATACTTTCCATTTGGAGAATGCTCAGTCTAACACAACTGCTGAAAGCAGATCCCATGAGCAGACTGCATCCCTCCCCAAGAGTTTATCATGCCTCGATCTCTGTAAATTGGTGGTTATAAGTCAGACAGCAGCATCACAACCTCTGAATTGAATGTATAATTTAATTTACAAACTCATCTTCGCCATTTCAAGACTCGTAATGAACCAAATGTGTGCTGATTCTCTCACACGAGTTGGTTTTTTGGTTAGTTTTGGGATGGATGTGTTCTGAGCCTTTAATACAGATGAATTCTTAAACACGGTTTTCTTTAATCTACTAGTTCTCACCTCTCTCCCTCACTATTTTTTTTGAAAGGCTTTAAAGTTTCTTATTCCAAATGACATGAAACGCTGATTAACCCCATAGATTTATGTAAGTGCTTTTGTTATTAGATATTTTAGAGAGACTCACAGAGGCAGGAGGGCAGAAATTCTGTAATTAATCAGGATTGCCTGGCTCCGTTGCTACAGTGCCAAAGAATTGGTTCCCAGTAGGAGAGCTAATAGAAAAACTTTCAATTTTGAAATGGCCTGGATGCATCAAAGGGATTAAATCGTAATGCTTTTAATCCTTGTAACTCAAACAAAAAGAAAATTTTCCCGAGCAATGAGCTGCATAATGTGTCTGTGGGCCAGCAGCAATAACTGTGGGGCATCAGTGGAAGGGCCAGCTCCAGTCCACCCATTTCACGGGACGTGGCCAGAGGGAAGGCTCGGGAGATATAGCAGCTTTCAAAAAGTCCTAGGGTCACAGTGAAGCTCAAATGGGTGCTGTTTTGAACAGCTCTGGTCTTGGGAATGCCCAGGCCCACGGGCAAAACATGGGGTTCCAAGTCCAGAACAGCAACTATGGGACACATCTTCCCCACACCCTGGAATCCTTGACAGACATCACTCCTCCACCATCGCACCCTTTCCCAGCAAGAACGTATCTGTTTTAACCTACTTGCCATTCCATTTCCAGGTCTTTAAGAAAAATTAATATAAATTGTCTTGTCTCCATAATCAAATCTCTCAGTTTCCAAATACCTGCTAGAAGATATCAAATAGCAGAATGTTTATGTTTTAAATAACCCCTGTTTGCTTTATTTTGGTGGTTTCTGGGGTTTTTGTTGTTGTTGTTGTTGTTATATAGAGAGAGAGTTGGAGTCTCACTCTGTTGCCCAGTCTGGAGTGCAGTGGCACGCTCCTTGCCACCACAGCCTCGACCTGCTGGGCTCTACCGATCCCTTCACCTCAGCCTTCCAAGTAGCTGGAACTACAGGTGTGAGCCACCACACCCAGCTTATTTTATGATTTATTGTAGAGACGAGGTCTCACCTAGTTGCCCAGGCTGGTCTCGAACCCCTGATCTCAGGCAATCCTCTCGCCTCAGCCTCCCAAAAGTGCTGGGATGATAGGCTTGAGCCACCGTGTCCAGTCGGGTTTTTTAAAAATTAAACTTTTTGTTTTGAAAAAATTGTAGATTCACATATAATGGTAAGAAATAATGCGGAGTACAGAGATATCCGATATCCTGTGCGTCCTTTTTTTTTTTCCACGTTTTTTAAGTCTTTTGCTCATCTCCTGACAAGAGTTTTTGTTGTTAGGTTTTCAGAAGATTTGTTTAAAGAAAAATATTTTGAATACTAGTCCTTTGTCAGATATGCAGTGTGCAAATATTTCTTCCAAGATTGTAACTTTTTTTTTCCATTCTCTTAAGAGTCTTTCTATTCTCTTAACAGAGTCTTGCATGGAGCAAAAATTTGTCGTTTTGATGAAGTCAAGTTTAGCAATTTCTTTTTAGAGATTGAGTTTTTAGACTCATGTCTAAGAACTCTTTGCCTAGCCCTGGTCATGGAGATTTTTCTCTCATTTTTTTCTCCTTAAAATTTTGTAGTTTTATAGTTTACACATAAGTGTGTGACCCAATTTTATTTAATTTTTATGCAAAGTGTGAGACTTGGGTCTAAGTTGGTCTCTCCCGTTCCCCTCCCCTTCCCTCATTCCCTCCCTCTTCCTCTCCACCAGCCTCCCAATTGTCCAGTTGCCGGATGCTATTTAATTTCCTCAATTTAATTGTTTTTGCACCTTTGCCAAAACTCAATTGACCATATTTGTATAGGTCCTATTTTTAGAGTCTGTTCCAATGAGCTGTGTGTCTATTGATTACTGTGGCTATGTCATAAGTCTTAAAATTAGGTACAATGATTCCTCCCACTTCATTCTTATTTTTCAAAATTATTTTAGCTATTCTAGTGCCAGGGTCTTTCTACATAAAATTTAGAATTCTTTTCTCCATGTCTATAAAAAAAAAGTTACTGAAAATTTGAAAGTAATTATATTAAACTTATGCATCAGTTTGGGAGAGAATTGACATTTTGGCTATATTAAGGTTTCTGACCTGTGAGCATGGCATGTCTTGCCATTTATTTTAATCTTCTTTAATTTATTTCATCAATATTGTGTTGTTTTCGGGATATCAATTCTGTACATGTATTGTTAGGTTTATACCCAAGTATTTTATTTTGTTTAGTACTTGTAAATGTCATCATCATTTAAAGTTAGGTGTCTGTGTTGTTTGCCAATACAAAAAATACAATTGATTTTCTATATTTATCTTGTATTCTGTGACCTAACTGGACTTGCACATTAGTTCTTGCTGTCTTTTGGGGAATTCTTTGCAGTTTTCTATGCAGATCATCATGTCAGTTCCAAATAGGGACGCTTTTATTTCTTCCTTTCTGACTTGTAAAACTTTTATTTCCTTTGTTATTTTATTGCATGGACTAGAACTTCGGTATTATGCAGAATCAGAGCAGTGAGTGGATATCCCTTTCTTGTTCCTGATATTTATTGGAGGAAGCATTTCATCTTTCACTGTTAGTTATCATACTAGCCATAGATTTTTGTGGATGGTCTTGACCAAGTTGAGGAAGTTCATCTCTATTCCAATATTTCTGAGTTTTTTAAAATCATGATTGCGTGTTGAATTTTGTCAAGTGCTTTTTCTACATAACTGTACCAATTGTCCAATTATGTACAATTATTTTTCTTCTTAGTCTGTTATTACGATGGGTTGCAGTCATTGGATTTTGAATATTGGGCTAGACCTGGAAAAAGCTCCACTTAGTCATAGTACATAATTCTTTTTATATGCGACTGAGCTCTATATTCTAATATTTTTAACAGTATTTTTACATTCATGAGCAATATTGGTCTGTAGCTTTTGCTTTGTTTTATAATGTCTTTGTATGGTTTTCATATCAGGGTAACACCCAATAAAATAAACTGGGAAGTGTTTCTTTGTCTTCCATATTCATATTTTATGCAATTATTAAAATGTTAAAACCTAAGTATGTCACTTTATTTTTTTTCTGTTTGTTCTGTTTGTTTTTCATTTTCGTTTTCGTTTCCGTTTTCTTTTCCTGCCTTCTTATGGATTACTTAAAAGTATTTTATCATTTAGTTTTATTTATTTATAGCAAGTGTTTATGAATGCATCTCTTTTTAAAAATTCTCATCTTAATGTATCTCTTTTTAAAAATTCTCTTCTTATAACTTTAGCTATTCTATAAATCATTCTATGAATTATTAAATAATTATAATTATATCTATAATTATGTATTCATAACATCACAGTGTACGGATATTGTCATTTTACCAGTCTGGGTGAAGCATGGAAAACCTAACTCTCTTTAAATCTTTTTATCTTCCCCTATTTATAATACAACTGCCTTAAATATTTTCTCCACACTCATTTAAAAATATGTGTTACCACTTTTGCTTCAACCATCAAAATAATTTAGAAAACTCAAACCAAGAAAGTCTATTTTTTTCACATATTTTTGCTTAACATGGTATTTCTACTTTCCTGATCTTTCAAGATTCTTTTTTTTATTGGTTTTCATTCTGTTTAGGCAACTATTTAATGACACTTTCAGGGTAGGTCTGTGGGTAACAAACTCTCAGTTTCCCTCTTTCTGAAAACACCTGATTTTCCCTTCATTTCTGAAAGATATTTTTGCTGGTTATAGGATTCTGGATTAAAAATTAATTTCTTTCTGCACTATTTATATGTTGTGCCACTTCCTTCTAGCCTGTATGGTTTCTGGTGAAAAATTCACTGTCGTTCAAATTTGTGTCCCTATAGGTAAGGTGTTGTTTTTCTCTGACTCTCATCAAGATTTTTTTCTTTATTTCTAGTTTCCAAAAGTTTAATTATGATGAGTCTTGGAGTATATTTCTTTGGCTTTATTCTGTTTATGACTTGCTAAGCTTTTTGAATCTCTAAGTTTATGTCTTTTGTCAAATTTTTAGTTATTATTATTATAGTCAATAATAATAATTTCAATACCATTTTCTTTTCCTCTTCTTCCATAATTCCAGTGACACCAATGTTAGATATTTTGTTATAGTTCCACAGACTCCTGAGGTTCTGTTCCTTTGTTAATTCTGTCATCTTCTTGTTCACAGGTTCTTTGGGTCTTCTGTCTGCCTCATTCTGCTTTTGAAAGCCTATTACTAAGCTTTTTATTTTGTTTTTTTTTACTGTTAGTTATCACTTTCACATTTGGTTCTTCTTTCCCTCTTCTATTTCTATGCTAAGGCTTTCTAATTTTTTATTTGTTTGAAAAATATTTGGGCCGGGCAAATTGGCGCATGCCTGTAATCCCAGGACTTTGTGAGGTGGAGGCAAGAGGATTGCCTGAGCCTAGGGGTTCGAGACCAGCCTGGGCGACTTGGCGAGACTTCGTCTCTACAATAAATTTTTAAAAATGAGCCAGGCATGGTAGTACGTGCCTGTGGTTCCAGCCACTTGGATGGCTGAGAAGGAAGGCTCGTCTGAGCCCAGAAGGTAGAGGCTGGGGTGACCATGAACATGCCACTGTCCTCCAGCTTGGGCAACAGAGTGAGACTGACTAAATTTAAAAAAACAATTGTAGTGGATTATTAGAGTGTTTTTACGATGGCTGCTTTAAAATCTTTGTCAGAAAATTCTAACATCTCTGTCTTCTTGGTGGTGGAATCTATTGATTATCTTTTTCAGTTTACAATCTTCTTGATTATTGGTATGGTGAGCGATTTTTATTGAAATCTGGATATTTTCAGAATTAAGTTAAAAGATTTTGGATCTTAATAAACCTTTTGTTTTAGCTGTTTTGTCCTGACCCTGTTCCAGCAGGGAAATCTCACTTCATTACTGTCAGGCGAGGTAGAAATTCAGGTTTCCCCCTCCTCCTCTGACAATGGGGTTCCTCATCACTGCTGGGTGGAGATGGGAGTTGTCATTCCCCATGAGGTCTCCACTGGCACTATGGTGTTGGTGGTCTTTCTGACACTGGGCAATGGCAGAAGACCTGACTTTCCACTGTGCCTCTCCCAACAGGGAAAGGACCACTTTGTCACTGCTAGATGGGTGTGGGAGCCCAGGCTTCCCATGTGGTCTCCATGGATGCTCTGTGGGTTGGGAACTCATTACCTGCTGGTGGGGATGCCCAGTTCCCTATTTAGTTCTCTCTGGCACCAGCCTGGTGGAAGTGTGGCGTGCCTTGCTATGGTCTCAAGAGAATAGAGGTCCAGACTCCACCGGCTTGTGCTGGCCTGGGTAGGACAATGTTGCAGCTTAAAACAGATATTGTGTAATAGCTTTCTTTCTTTCTAGGCTGCATTTCCTGGTTCTCCATCTAGAGTGAGCAAACTGGTTTTCCTGCGCCCATTGGCATTTCTAGGATGTTGACGTTTTCTAAAAGGAAATCTAGGGATCTCCTTACTGTGCCCTGGGTCTTGATTACCGTAGCCCGTCTTCCTTTCCACCACGTTTCAGAGTCTTTTTATGTTTTTCTCTATATAGTGTTCACGGTTTTTATTGTACTCAGTGAGAGGAAGAGAGAAAAGCGTATCTACTTCAACTTCCCAGAAATAGCAGTCCAGGTCTATTTTTTAATTCACCGGGAAAGTGTAGAAAATATCCTGGAATGTTTTACTGTGAACAAAGTAATAATTAGCCATAGACCCCGAGAATCCTGTTTGCACACATGCACAGAGACTACAAATAACATTTGGAAATAACCTAGATATCAAGATCTCATTAAGAAAGTGACTGCCACAATGAATATTTGTATATCTAACCTTGAATTATACCCCACAGTATTAAAATAAAAATTAAAAGAGGAAAACAAAACAAGACAAAAACTTTTGCAAGAAAAAAAGAAGAAACAGTGAATGCTATGTTACAAACAGACACCTGGCTCACCCGTGCAACAGATGCACCATTACCCATTGTCTGCTGATCATTCTGTGAACCTGCTCAGTGATTTCGAGACAAATCCTAAATGCCTATCAGGTGTCTTTTCTCCTTCTGATTTTTCCCAAGTTTCATTGTGTGGGTGTCCAAGAGCCCTGAGTGCCTTCTGGCCTCATGGAAACTGCAGGCTGTCATGAAACTACTCACACAAAGTTGTTCGTGACTTACGATGCTACACTTCTAGGAATATTTGCATTTCAAAAGAAGGGTACCCCAGAAAAGGCATGTGCAGCCAAAGAATGGGCCTCATGTGATATGTTTCCCATTGTCAATGTGGGATATTTTCTGAGAAAGAAGAAAAGGATTATAAAGATTGTAAGAAGTTGGCAGTCACTTTATAATTCAGATTCAAGACTAGTCTTGTGGGGTGTTGTACAATTTTCTTCAAAGATGCTTCTGTTTGCAAATATATTTACCTTTTGTGTATATTCATAAGGACTTCCTATGTGAAAAATGCGCGTGTGTGTAGGGCTATAAAATTGTACTGTATTCTGCTTGATCCAGTACTTCAGCCTAGAGTGCCAGAGAGAGATGAACAGTTCCGGCGACCCTAGTGGCCAGGCCTTTCCAGCTTGAATTTCTTTTATTCATGGAAGCCCAGCACAGCACAGCTTCCATGAATAAAAGGGTTAGTGAAGCCCAAGTCAAATCGCTACCCTATCTTTTACTCGTAGTACTGCCTCGGTGAATTTCTGAACCTCAATTGTCTCACTGTAAAGTGGGCATGATAATATTGTCTGTCTCATATGTGATAATTTGTGTGAATCACATGACATAGTGCCAGACACACCACACAAACTCAGTCAATGTTAGGTGTTAATAATTAAAATGTTTACATCACTGAGATAGTTTTCCCCTATCAAGAGTGGGTGTGTTGCTTTGGGGCGGGTTTCAGCATTGCAAGCCTTCCTGGAAGAATGCACTGAAAGAATGAAAGGCTGGAAGGCTTAGAGGATATAAGGGAAGGGTGCGGCCATCTTGCTTGTGGACCAAGTCTACTTTCCCATGAACCTGTCACCTCTTAACTTCTCTGAAGGTTGAATTAGAATAAGCACATCCTTTATGTTTGGGAGAATCTTAGATTGTGGAACATGTCTTGCTTCTATCTCTTCTAATCACATCTTTACTGTTTCAAACCATGACAAAAAGAGAGCTGTGTAGAGACACACAAATCAAAATGTATTGGGAAGAGTCATCTAAAACAGTCAATGGAAGGGATGCCTGCATGGCAAGAAGTTTTCTTGAGCTGGCAATTGGGTAACCATGAGCTAATTTGTCAAAATGCTACTCATGTTTATATTATTTGGTCATAAAGTGGGTTTATTGCTTTAGCCACACCTGGTGTTTACAGGAAAGGACGTGCCTGCCTGTTAATGTCTTCATTGCCAAATCCCTGATATCGGATAAACAGTCATGGCCTCAGCAAATTGGGTTCAACTGGGATCCAAAGGCATCAATGGTGTGTTTTACTCGAGTCTAGAATTGTGATAGGCCCAATCATGCTTACAAGTGAAGGTTGACTCACAGCGAACTCCCTAAGCCTTCAGTTCAAGTGGGGAGTGCAGTGAAACTGAGCCATGAGAAACCCCAGTCCCGCTTAGCCTGGCTTGGGTCTCTGAGGCTTATCAGGTGTCCAGCAACTCCGCAGTTGTGTACTTTGTAACCTTAAGTTACTGACCCCAGCATAGCATATAGTATTTAGATTTGGAAGCCACTAAGTATCTGTTGTGTTACAGTCAATGAAGCTAAGTGGAAAAGAAACCACGTTCACTTCCTTCTGGAGGAAAGATAAAGGGAGGGCCTTAGCACTTTTTGCAGACTTACCGGGTGCCAGTGGGAACCGAGAGGTGCACAGTTGACACGATGATGTGCTATGGTGAAGAACGGGAGCACATAAGGAGTTTGTACTTGCCATCACTCCCAGCTTGGGCCACTTCCTTTGAGAATTATCATGACTCCAACAATGCAATCATTCTGTCCTATTTGGAGGAGACGCAAGGACCTGGAAGGAGGTAGGGCTGTGGAAGGAGGTAGAACTTCATTGAGCACCTACTATGTGGCCAGCATCACGTTGACCTGTTTACACAGATTCATTTTTTTCCCTCAACATCCTTCAAGTCAAGCGTTGATGTGCCATGGTACCCCGCTAGCACCCTTGACTCAAGAGTATCAGCGTCTGAGAGAATAACATTATTTTTCCAAGGAAATTCGGTTTTAATAGTACCAAAGGGTGGTATAAAGTGTTGAAGCTACACACTGTCACTAAACAATGTTTATCTATCTATGTATCTATCTATCCATCCATCCATCTCTATCTATCTATCCATTCATTATCTATCTATTATCTATTTATTTATTTTTTACATATCTATCTACTGGGGAGAGAAAGAGAGAGGAGAGAGTGAGAGAAAGAGAGAGAAGAGAGAATTAGAACTCAGGTTAGAATATACCCACCATGTGGGGCTTAATTCTATCAACCCACATCCCATATTGTTGGTCTTACCATCTCAACCTGAGAGTACTGCTTGACGAGAACATGTTACGTGATGGAAAACAACTGTGGTAGCATACCCACTCAAAGTGGACGCTGGTAAAGCGTATCTTTCTTGATCACTGTGCCCCATTTTTCCTTTTCCTTTCCACATGCCTGGTTATTTTCACGAGGCTGATTCTGTCAGTCTGCACCCTCCTTATTCTACTCCAAGGTGACACATCAGTTGGGCTTTGTTTTCCATTTTGGTCCCATGTGGTAGCCAGTGCTTTGGCGGGTATCGAGAAGAGGTTCCATTTACAGCAATATGTTCCCATCTCAACTTCTTTTTTTTGAATGCCATTTTCTTCCTTACCTATTGAATAAGTATTTTGCAGCGTTGAAAAGAATATTCATTTTTTATATTTAGACATTCCATTGTTGTTCAAGGTTCAGTTTTATTCTAAACAAAATACTGCCAAGTAAATTTGCCAAAGCGTAATATTTTCTTGACAAGTATATGCAGCCCACCATTTATAAGTGTTTTCTAAAAGTTTGTTTATAAAATGATTATTTGGAGCTTCTTTTACTGAAATTTTTTAACTTATTTTTAATTTGCATAGATACATAATAATAGTACACATTTGTGTGGCACATGTGATTTTTAGTTTTTATTCTAAAATTGTTGTCTCAACTTCTTAAAAGGCTATTAGCATTTAATTGCCCGAGTTGGTCATGTATATTTTGAGATTACTGGAACTCAGGAGGAAACCTCTATTAAGATTCAGGTCTGAAAACTCACCACTTTCACAGTTACCCTCCTAGGCCTGAGGACTCTCTCTCCTGAGGGCTTTGGTCCCTCAAGGACTCTTCATGTAGTCACCACCTTAGGGAGGGAGGGTAGAGGGACGGATTATGGTCCTGATGTCTCTCTCCTACGCCCCTGTCTCAGTATTACTTTTGAAGGGAAGCCCTGCCAGTTGTGGTGGGTTCCCCTTCTGTTGACTTCTTTCCGATCACCCTTTCTATGCTGTACCAATCTCTCCAGAAGATGAGAGCTCCTTGCTTGCCAGACCATGTTTTATTCTTGGTTTCTCTAGTACCTGGTATAGGTCCGACTCAAGTTCAGTAAAATGAGTGAGCGAATGAATGGATGCTGGAAGAATAGCATGGACTTTAAACGTGAATAATTAGATGATATTTCCCAGCCTCTGCTTAGACATATCTGGTGGTAGGTCCTCATTTGCTTCATAAGGAGACTCTTTTATTTTAGAATTGTTATCATATTCTTCATTTGGGGGCAAATGTGGTTACCCTACAATTTGTACCATTTTCCTCTTTGTTGGTGCCTTTGAAATAACAGAGACATGAAAATCTCTTGTATGCTTATAGACACGAAGTCCCTGATCCAACTTACCTTTCTACAGGCTATGCATGAAGCTTTCTCCCACAGAATGTGGTTTTCAGACCCTTGATCATTCCTAGTTCTTGTCTCTGATTTATCAAACTCTTTACTTCAAACGTAGCACTCATGCTTGAACATATAGGGGGAGTTAAAAAAATGGAATGTATTTGTAAAAAGTTGTATATTTATTCTCACATGTTTAAACTTCAGTCACCTTCGAAGTGCTCTTCATTTGATGCAATGCACCTATCAAGATGCTTTTTCCACTGCTCAAAACAGTTTTTGAACTCAATAATTTTGAAGCCCTTTAGTGCTTCTGCCATTTTTTTGTTTTCGAGTCTTCCACATCAACAAAACATTTCCCTTTGAGGACTTTTTTCATTTGGGAAACAAAAAACAAAGGCCAGATACAGTGACTAGGGAGGGTGGGGCACAGGGTTCATGCCATTTTTGGTCAAAAACTGCTAAACACGCATGGTTTGCATATTATTTGTGTAAATCATCCATCATGAAACAGGCAAACGCTTTGAAAGAATCTCCAAAAAAAAATTCACCGAAGCTGAATGCAGCCTCTCATCATACTAGCGGGTACACCGATGCCAATGGGTTGCTAGACCACTTACCTAGCACAAAAAGTCTGTACTACGAGGGGCCTATTCCCCCAAAATAATTCTATTTTTTTAGGTTCCCTGTCATAGTTCTTAGACCTGGCCTGACCAATGACCTGGGTATCACTGTCTGCATCTATCCGCCATCCTGCCAACCTATTGTGCTGTCACGGTACTCAGAAAACCTAGCTCAAGTTCATCTCAGCCAGACGAACTTTCTTCCTTCTTTACTCATGCTTCTGCCCTGAATCCCTTCCTAACTTTTTCACCTTCAGAAACTAGTTAGACGAAAACTTGAACACACTTTTTCCCTGACACCAATAAAAAAAAAATAGGCCCAAGAGGTGTCTACAGATAGCCAGTTCCTCCTTGCATTCTCTCCCAGGTCTCCAACTGGATGGTCTTTCCTGACTAAGGTCAACAATGTTTCCTTATAAGAAACCCTCCTACCCTAAATGCATGTCCCTAAAATAGCACCCTCCCTTCAGAAATGAAAGTGAGAGATGAAGGAAGCATTGGTCCTCTTTTCATGGCTTCCAGTAAGATGCCCGTCATCTGTTGCCACAGCCCCCCATATCTTATGCTGTCCTGACCCTCAAAGTGAGGTAGAAGAAAGAAAGTGTGAAATTGCATTACCCTGTCCAATCTTTTGAGTATTTCTTCATTTCTCCCTTCTGGGTGGTGCCTTCTCTTCCTGATGTGAAATTTGGAAGGGGAGTTGAGTGGAGACAGATACCACACATTTCCGGCAGACCATCCCTGGCCTTTAACTAACTGTGTTAAGTTTCTTTGCTCACCTGCGCCCAGGGTCTTCATAAGCTTGTGACCATGATAAATCTTTTTTCTATGCTTGTATAGACATCCATTTGAGTCACAAATTCAGAATTAAAAAGGTATCCTTTTGTTTAATATGACTTGATAATAATGAAAGCATTTAGAGTCTTGAATTTTGCTCTGGCAACAATCTGGATCTAAATTGTAAATAAAGTTTTTAATTTTTTATTGAATAGGAGTTGAAGAAAAGTGTTCACAGTCAGCCTTTTATATCTGTGGGTTCTGCAACCATGGATTTAATCAACTGTGGACCAAAAAATACTCTCCAACAAAAAATTGTGTCTGTACTGAACATGCAAAGACCTTTTCCTTGTCATCATTCCCCAAACAATGTGGTATAACAGCTATTTACATAGCATTTACATTGTGTTAGATATTACATGTAAGCTAAAGGCGATTTAGAATATATGGGAGCACATGCATAAGTGTTACGTGAATACTACTTTTTGCATCAGGGACTTGTGCACCTGCAGATTTGGGTATGAGTCACGGGAGTCATGTGGAAATCGAGGGACCATTGTACGTAAAAAACTCCAACTCATTTTATTCTATTTATTTATACTTTGTTAATAATTTGTAGTGTTATTTTTTGTGATCAGATTGTATACGCTATAATTACCTTTTTTAAGGTTATGTTTTCTTTATGAGTAGAATGCTATTTTATGAGTTTTAAGTAAATGCTTAAAAAAAGAACATTTCAGCTACAGAGTTTTATATATGTCTACTTATTCAGTCTTATTAATGAGATCTGTATCTTTGGTTTCTTGTGTTTGAACTGTCAAGAGCTGAGTAGTAAATTGTTATTCTAATAACACTGTGTTTATCTTGATTTCTTCTTGACTTTCCGATTGTTTTTGACTTCTGTACTTTGATCTTCACTCTTCAACTCATAGTGTTGTGACTATCATATATTTCTTGTAGATTGTTCAATTGTTGATATAAAATGTGCTTCAGTTTTTTTACTTTTTTTTTGCCTTGAATTCTAACTTTTCTTAGTCCAATATTGCAAATGTTATTTTCTTATTTGCTGTTAACTGATTTTTAAAAAACAATCCCTTTACCTTAAATAGATTGTATTTTAATGATTATAAAGTTGGATTTAGATTTTTTTTTTACTTACCTTGAGGTTATTATCTCTTATAAGGAATTTTAAACAATTTACATGTTTTTGGTAATAATTGAAGTGCATTTTGACTTGGGACTGGTTGTCAGTATTCATACATTTCTTTTAAAATAGTAACCTCTTTTAATATATAAGTGTCTCCCACATAATAAGAGCCATGGTTCATTCACCCTTGACTATGTGTTCTACATAAGGTATCTCAAATACATCTCACCACCATCTCAAAAGTTAAGTGCCATCATCGCAATCTTAGAGCTGAGAAGACTGATGTCCCTCTTGGTTAGGAAGGGACCCAAGATTGCACAGCTAGGGTTAGAGACAAGGCTTAGGCTACATCCACGTAATCAACCACAAGAGCGCTTTGTGTGTTTATGTTTATGTTTTGCCTCTTAGATAGGATCAAAATCTTGACAAGATATAAAATAAATTTCTCATTCAATGGGCTCTTTAGTGAGGTTTTGCTGCAGAAACCCTCCAGGCCTTGATTTATGTGGCTGGTGCAGATTCAGAAATAGCTTTGTGGCTATGGTAGGCAAGGCCGTCTGTGGCAAGGGGAGGCGGGCACTCATGGTTGAATATCAAGGGGGTGGGTCCTAGCCAAGGCCTTGGCAATTGTGCCTCAAATGAATTTTGTTTCTTCTCTGCCCCAAGATTTATCTCTCTGGTTGCCTTAAGAGGGTTCACAGCTCTAGTCCTCGTGATAAACCTTCCTTGTAATAGATAAAGGCTTCAGTCTCCCAACTGCTTGGACAATAGCTTGAGGACCGGGCTATTCAGACTCAGTGAAAGAGTTATTGCCAGGTCAAAATGGAATCCTTTCTTTACCATTTACTCTGTATCTGGTCTTGGCATGATATACAACTTTCCTGTTCCTGATTATTTTTTCTTCAGTAAAATTAGAAGAGTATCTGCCTCACAGATTGTTATGAAGATGAACTGAGATGCTTATCTGTCAAGTATGTGGTATTGTCATTCACTCCCTTTTCTCCCCACCGTTGTCTACTCTTGCTAACCAGACCACTCTAGGTACTGGCATGCAGGCTGCACCCCTTTTTATCTTACTGATACCGCCCTCTCTGATGGTCCACATCCACATTCCCAAGTTTGAACAAGCCAGCAGACATACTGCAAGGATTGGGTATTTGGTCTTCAAAACACATGTACGTAGCGTACAACAATACCTATATATAGGACCTGAGAGGGCCAAGCAGTCAATCCTTTCTTGATAGGTGAACAGCCTGTAGGATTACTTGTTTGCCATTTTAGAAAGCAAAGATCAGAGACGTAGAGTGGAAATGCAGGACTTGAATATTTTGATCTGGTAGACAAGAAGTCCTGTCACACACTCATAAATGCATTCTACAAATCCTCCCTGAGAAGCTGCTTTGAGCTAAACACAATAGGGAATAAGGAAAGGAGACTGGGTGTCCTTAAAAAGTTCACGGTCTAATGGAGATCAAGGTGAGGAGGGCACGCAGATAATCACAGTACAAGGCCGTCTGCAGTGCTGCTGAAGGAGGCGAGCCTAGAAGGGCCACTCCATGTCAGAGCTTGGGGTGGCTAAAGATGCCAGACATGTGCGAGGCCTCAGGGTGCCCCAGGGAAAAGCAGGGTGCAGGCAGTCAAAGCCATGCCTGTCAATTTCACAGTTTTGCTTCGGCCCAGCTTTGATACTCACGTATGCAAATCTGGGCCTCAGGATCTGGACGTCAACTCACTCAGCTCTTCTGTAACATGCCACGACTGCCACCAGGGCCAAGGGTGTCTGCAGGGAGGGCTCAAAGACACAGTGTGATCTCAAAACCATGAGCGGGCCCACGATGGTGAGGCTGATAGTACAGGTCACAGTTGCACACACCCACAGGCCCTATGATCACCGGATGATCTTGGGCACGTTATTTTATTTGAGATTTGACTGCCTTCTATTCTGCATGGGAATAATGATGTGTATTTTAAAGTTTGTTGTGAGGACTTAAAAGAGAAGCTTTTTGAGAGTTTCCTTAACTCAGGTTAGTTTCCTCTGGCATGTTCACCACCCTCATGGGTCTTGGCTTCATGTGGATGACAGGTCCTCAGTGTTTGTTGCAGTTAATGGCCATTCCATTGTCTTTCATTCCTTGCTGTTTATTTTTTTGAAATCACAGTTTGTTTAGGGTGGACCTGCATATTGCCATATATCACCTGGGGTAGTTTATCAACTTTGATGAATAATTTGGTGTCGTAATATTTTATATTCTTAAAATTCAGTGGGGTTATCTTTAGTGAGAAAAATAGAGTCTAAGTTATTTTAAACTGTTCCTCCTTTCATTGAAAGTATACCACTTAGAAACAATTTAATTTCTTCTGAAAATTCTTCAAATGAATGTAACATTATTCTATTTACTAAATGACAATCAAAAGGTGTTTTAAATTTCAAGAATGTTAAGTTTTTAATCTTTAAAAAGAATAAACAAAGACATAGGAAACAAAAAGGTGGGATTTTCCAGTTGTCAAAAATCAAAAAATGTACTTTTTAAAAATAGGAAGTAGCTATTTCATTCTCTTTGTCAGAGTGAATGCCAAAAGAAAAAAAATCAGTTTATCTGTTTTCTACAATTTTTGTAGCTATATTATTCAAAGTATATTATGTCTATTTATAAAAAGTATAATGCTTTACCTCCACCAATAACCATTAGGGTGAGGAGAATCTATTCAGTAAACGGTGCTAAGAAAACTGGCTGATCACATGCAGAAGACTGAAACAAGACTCCTACCTATCACCATACACAAAATTAACTCTAAATGGATCAAAGACCTAAATGGAAAACCTCAAACTATAAGAATCTTAGAAAATCCTGGAGACACCCTTATGGAAATTAGAACTGGCAACCAATTCCTGATCAAAACATCAAGAGCCCACACCATAAGAGATAAGATAGACGAGTGGGACCTCATCAAACTGACAAGCTTCTGCAAAGCAAAAGAAACCATCAAGAGAGCAGGGAGACAGCCCACACACTGGGGAAAAAATATTTGCCAACTGTATGTCTGACAAAGGCCTAACATCTAGGATCTACAAGGAACTCAAACACACCGAAGGGGAAAAACAAACAACCCCTTTAAAAAGTGGGCAAAAGACATGAATACACACTTCTCAAAAGAAGATATATGGGCAGTCAACAGACACATGAAAAAGCGCTCAGTCTCAGTAATCAGAGAAATGCAAATCAAAACCACACTGAGATACCACCTGACCCCAGTAAGAATGGCCATTGTTAATAAAACAAAAAACAACAGATGCTGGTGAGGATGCAGAGA